>VZSJ01000369.1:13804-31557 GCA_013398405.1 Pheucticus melanocephalus | reverse complement strand
TTTTTTCATTTTAAGAACAGTAAAAATCCAACACAGAGCATGAGACTTTTTTCTTCTCTTTTTTTCTGCAGTAAGTATTACTGAGCAGATACATCAATAAACCATAATAAAAGTATAAAGACCTCACAGCAAAGATGATAAAATCAATATTCATACATCTTTCAAAACTCTACTTTTTGAGGATATAGGTTTTGACTCATCATCCTTCAAATGTGTCTTTAATTGATGAAAATGCAGATAAACATTTTCACAGCTATGAAAATTAATAAATCACATTCATTAATTATTTTACTTTCAATTACTGCAGAAGGGCCTGCCTACTATCTGGAATAGTCTGACATTGAAATGAAAATTCTCTTTCTAAATTAGAAATCTCATAGTGAGGGCAACAAAATCTAAAAAGCAACATGTACAAGATGACAGGAATATTACCCGGCTTGAAATGAAGACACTTTTTCCCTCTATGTCCTTCCACAATTTCCTATATCATTAAAGCTGATGTAGAGAACACATCACGGCATTTTTAAACTAAGTCCTGTACAATCTTGGGAAAAGAACTCAAATGATTATTAATTCTTTGCTAAAACTTTCAGTTTAAGACCTCAGATCTTCAAAATGTATATGCATATTTAATTTCATGCACATTCTGTTTTGAAGGTTTCTTTCAAAAAAGCCATGCCTGTTAACAGGTAGGCAATCTTTCACTTCTAGACATAAGAACAACTCTTGATTTTTATCACACAGGTAGACAAGCAGTGCTACAGAGGCTGTTGCCAGTTCATAGGGTTTCAGCGCCTAAATACATTTAATTGCAGAAGAATTTCAAGGAAGCCAGTTGGTAACTCACTCTTGGACTTCAACCACATTAATGTTCACATGTCTCCAATACTGTGTCATTTGTTCACAGCACTGCCATTCAAATTAAAGACATAATGCATTTGACTCCATGTGACTCCGCCTGCTTAAACTAGGAGCAAGGTCATTGCAGAGGAAGGTGGTCCCTCTGCTGTCCTGCTCCCTCATCTGCCCCTCCAGGTGAGAAAAATTGCATTCCAGCTATAGCTCAAATAAACAGCTTCTCACCTATTCTCATGTAAGAATTTAAAACAAAGGGTTAAATTGTTGTTTAGAATTATTCGAAGGACTTTTCCTCTAAAATAACGCATTCACTCTGATCCACAACTGAGAGGTTAAAACAAGTCATTTTTATCCTTTCTATGAATGACCTTAAGCTAAAACTTTTATTCTTTCTAATTGTGATTAACAGATACCTTCTGTTTCCTAAGTGTTTCTCTGCAGTTGCACTTCCTTGTGCTCCAATTAAAGCACTGCCCATTTTTCTTTCAGAAACAGGTAATGAAGATCAACTTCAGGTAGAAAGAAAAGATCATACTTCATAAAAATACAATAGTCCCTGACTGTGTGTTTTTTATCTGTTTAAGATGTCAAGCAATTGGAAGAGAAATCTTAAAAAGACTGAATTTTAATAGATTCACAAACCTGTGAGCAAAAAACAAATTGAAAATATTGAAAAATATGGAAATTAATTCTAAAGCACATATTATTTGATAATCACATGAAAAGTCAAATATATTAATTTTCAAATATATTCAATAATAATTTTTGGTTTTACTACACTTTTTAGTTACCATACCATGTACCAAAGTGTTACTCCAGAGTGTAGCATAGAGAGGAAAATAACAAACAAAAAAGTAAATAGACAAAAGATAAAACTTGATTGCAAGGATATCCCAGACCTTCCACTTGCTTCTTTTTCGAACTCTAACTGGAAAAATGTCAAAGTTAATGTTCAATTTTGTCAATAAGTAAATTCCATTATTTGCCTATTGAAGAAGGTTGCTTAAGGAGGTAATCAGCATAATTAAGTTACCTTCCCAACATTCCTTGTGCTATACAATGTTCAACAGTATTCACATAGGTCATATTATCTGCATGAACATCATTGTGTATGTCTCCTGAAATAGCTTTTGTTTGTTTGTTTGCTTTAATCAAAAGAAGGCATCCATTGGTTACAAACTGCAATGGCTGTGAAAATTTTTATACCTACAAGGTGATGAATATTCACTTAGCAATAGACATCAGTGAAACTCTTAAGTGAAATTTAGAATGCATGATAGGTAGCAGCCTCCAAGCTGTGTTCTGTGCCTACAGCTGCAGTGCTTTTCTGAACTGTGCCATTTTACTCTGCATGATGATGTTAGTCCAAAATAAGCTGGAAGAAGAGCTTATCAGGAAATAAAATTTCCATGAGCAATCATTTTGTTCCTTCTTTTTGACAAAGACAAAGAACATCCATGGATGTAGTGGCATTAAAAATGAACTTACCAACTGGAACTTAAAGATTCACAGTTATTCCACATGAGACGAGTAAAAGAAAACAGTCTGTAAATATAAAACAAGCAAGAACTGAAAATGGATTTTCCACATCAGAACTCTGCATGAATATAAAGGCATTCCTTTTTTTGCAGTGCCTGAAAACCTACAAATTCACTCAGGAAAATACTGCCCTTCATTCATAACATGTTTTATAATGAGTAGTAGGAGTTAGGATTTAAATTTTAGCTTCAAGATGTAGCCAATACAACTAAGAAAAGCTATTAATTAGTCTGGCTTCTGATAAACTGGATGATTTGGATCAGCCACCTCGTGTAGCAGAAAACCACATTACTTCCCTGCAGCTTCTCTGGTGGCGTCGCTTCCTGCAAGTTCAAACACTATACATGGAAATTATAGAAATGACATATGTTAAAGCACTAAAAGATTACTTTTACCTTACATGGAACAGATGTCTTAAATATTACATAGAAAAAGTGAGACAATTATTAATTTCACAAGATTAAATGGAAATTTCTAAACAAATTCCAGCCTTGAAATCACATCATTCTTATAAGCTTACACTAATTTCCATTGTTTTACAATAAGTAATTGCATTTATTATTATTATCAGGTGTTTTACACGTCAGAGTGCATAACACATCTGAGAGTTATGGTTTCCAACTTTACATGGATTCCAATTTATCATTTCTTAATTGCCTACTTGGAACAAAATCAAGGCAATTTCCCTTCCCATCTGACCAAAATAGCTTTTGTTGGCCTTGATGTTCAGGGTCCGGTGTTTGAAAGAAGCATATTGTCAGTCAAAGAGCTCAGCACAACAGCTCTGCAAGGTGCATGAAAAAAGGCACTTTGAGCCAGTTGATCTTCAATTAAAAAAAGAATAGCCAAGTGAAAGACAGAATAGAAAGTGAAAAATCATTTTTACAATAAACAAAAATGTCTTCTTAAGAAGAAGAACATGCAAATATTTTCATAATGGATATTTGATGTTTTTAGAAAAGTAGAAGTTTAATCTTTCAAAGCAGTGAGTAAACTTTCTTTTGGAAAAAATAAAATGCAATACAATTAATATTATTTGTGTACAAAATAATAGAAACAGGAGAAACCCCAGTAATTTTAAAGAATGAAGAGTAAGAATTGCAATAGTATCCATTATCTCCTATCAGAAAAGAGCAACAGTAAACGGAAAGTTTAAGGAAATGGAGTGTTTCCCAAGCAAAATAGGTAACTCTTGAAAAGGACACATCAAAAGAATTAAAATCAGTTGAGGAAGAATAATTCTTTAAGAAACTGCATGATGATATCCACATCAAAAGAAATACTCAGTTGCTTACTGTTAAGCATGTACAAAAGCTATGTGCTGCATTAGAGCTTTGAATGTCCATGCTATCCCAAAATCATAACACAGAGGAGCTACAGCAGAGTTGCTTGTGATAAAGATTGTGTTTTACAATGCAGTGGTGCTTTCCAAATTGCTGTATGATTCAGGGGAAAACAGTGAATCTGAATGTCCTATCAACACACCAGGCAGTGTTCAGATGAAATGCTCTCAGCCTCTTACAGCTTAAAACTGTCAAGATTAAATAAGCAGCATTAACAGCAATTTTCCAGTGCTGGGGAATACTGGTCTCATTAACATGATAGTAGTAACTTGAGAAGATTAATTATAAAAAGCCATTCACATAAAGGATTTTTTAATGGCATACAAATGAATTTATACAAATAAAAAGCAAAACTGTTGCTCCTTTGCGAATTGCCTTTTGGAGAGCAGACATGCCAGTGGGGTATATAAACACTGCATACACTCATAAAAATAACTTCCAGTAGTGTTGTGTTGACAGAGAACCTTTGGAAACCATGGCTACCAGGCTAACTGAAGACAAACAGCAGAAGGTGGATTGAAACTGTTTGGAAATAGCAATCTCACCAACTGCAGAATAAAGTACAAATTTCTGCAGTAGTTGCTGTCTGTGTATCAATGTAACTATTGATGCATGTGCTCAGTGCCTGGCAAGCAAGCTCTTTGGGGTCCAGGATGAGTGGAGAAGTCAGGAATAGAACTGCAAAAACAGCTTTTTCTTTTTAAGTGTGATAATAATCATCTCTTTTTCCATATCTTTCCCAAGTTTGTCCAAACTTTAACCTTTTTTCTTATCTTTTGGTAATCCTGATGATTAAGCCTGGGAAAGGATTCTTTCTAGGAAAGGACATACCTTCCACTTTGTTTTCCTTTCTTAGTTTGGTTCATTTATTTTGTTCTTGTATGGTGTGTGTGTTTGAGCTTGCAGGTGGTAAGGTTTTCTGTCCTTTATTTTTTTTTTTTACTTTACTACCAGATTCATTATTCTGCATTAGGCTGCATTGAACTACATTTGTCATCTATTAGTCCTGCTACTGTCTGCATTGTTCCTCATTAATTATTATTCTTCCTAATTTAGAATCACATGAAAATCTTGCTTTCAGAAGCATTATCCAATTCATTTATATGAATAAAATTAGCAGAGGACAGATCACTACTGCTTGCAATGCCAACTCACTAATAACTTCTGTCTGATTTAGGAAGGAACATCTTCGACTTCTTCTTTTGTCCTCATGCAGAAATTCACTTTATTGAGTTTCCATGCTGTATTTCTAGTGTATTTTAGAGGTTAACCTTTGAAAGAGAACTTATTCAATAGGTCCAAAGCTGGGTCCTGTCACTCATACACACCTGCTGCACTACACCCTTTCACTTGCCAAAAAAAAGCAAGAATTTTCAGACACTTGGATGCCTCTAATGCAGAATTTGAAGTAAAGAGAAAAGGAATTTCACTGGGTTAGTGAACAGAGGAGTCTTTATTTCTTTGGGATCATAAGGTCCATTCATAACATCAAACATCATACTTGTAATTCAAAATCCAGCATTTCCCATCACTAACTCTTACCTACTTTACCTGTATTAATCATGTGAAATAACCATTTTTCAGCATGGCAAAGTTGGTAAACTGTGATTGTGTCAGATGAAGAATGTAACAATACTTGAGCTGTTTATTTATACATTGTATAAGGTTGGCCTGTAAATATTCTGCAAATTTTCCAAGCCAAATTTATATTGACTTATTTCACAGGGTTTGAAACCAAACATATTTTGTTCCTGCTTTCCTTTGATGCCATGCTGTGTTTTAATTAACTTGGTTACCAAACTTACAATTTCCTTCTGTGTTGTTTGAAGAAGAAAGATGTTTAAAGATTTTAAATAGCATAAGTCTTCTAGTGAGTTTGCCATATGGTTTGCTCTTCATAGAAGTATAGATAAAATGAGGCTGCTACAAAAAGAGGCATTCTCTCCTCCTTTGTTAGGTTAGGTTCTCATTCAGAGTCAAATAAATTTTAAATGGAAATATGCAAAAGTACTCAACAGTGTTGCAAAATGCTATATGTTTTAAAGCTGGTCTATATTTTGAGGGCAGTTTTTATCCTACATCTTGCACAAGATGAACAACAAACTAATATTTAAAAAAAAAAGAATAATTTCTTGCTCTTTCTGGGAATTTTCTAATAAGAATTTTAAAAAAAGAAAGTATTATAGAAGGCTCAAAATTTTGCCTTCTTTATCCAGAGGCAGCCCAGAGGACTTCTGATTGTGATTTCATCACTCAGAACAAGCATTGATCTTGGCTACACAAAAACTTTTTGCCTAAATGTTTTTATTTCAGTTGTTATCTACTGCAAACCCTGGAGTCTGTGTGCTTCATAAACATTACAGGCAGCTGTAAAGACAAGATACATAGAATATAAAGAGTACATGAATCTTATTATAAAGCATATGTAACATTGCATTGATGCAAATAAATGTGTGTGACATGGCTAACAGGAAAGGAATTAGAAATTGCTAAGTTGATTATCAAAATCAGTGAGGTTCTTTAATAAGTGAAAACCTGAGAGTACATCATCAAATGATAATTTCTAATCTACGTCACAAAAAAATAAGATTTTTTTTCTGGTCACAATGATGGTCTTTTTAAAAAACCCCTCTATTCAGCTTTTAATGAAAATCAGGCTGTAAAACCCTCATTAAGAAGTGCTTCTCCCTTGAGCTCATTTAAGTTATGTGGAATCCACAATCCTTTAAGCAATTTTGTATTAGAAAGAGAGGTAGATTTTATAGCTAGATCTTGATTTCTGTGTATTTAATGAAGTTTGTTTCCAAAACTGCAAAATAAATTTTTAAATTCCTTTTAATAACTTTTATTTACAAGCAATGCTGCGACTAGGTCATATAAACAAACAAGATTTATTCACACAAATACTTATACACAGCTAAAAAATGAAGCAGAATATCAGAAATACAAGAAAATACATTTTTAATCTAGTAGTAAATTGGCAATCATGATTTGATACTCAGGTCAATATTTCATTTTTAATGTTCCCTCTTTGAGCTGAGGGACATACTAAACCAATCTAAAGATAAATCTCTTGCAGTGGTTAATCTCAAGTAACTTCTGAAAATATAGTTGTTCCCAATCCAATTCCCAAATTAAGAAGAAAATCTATTAAAAGGGCAGGTACTTCTGGCAAGCTGTCAGTCATCACTAAAATTCTTTGTCCTTGCATATAAATGAGTGAACATAAAGGAGATCTGGCTGGAGATACAAGAAACAGGAAAGAGGAAAAATAAAAAAAAACAAGGATGGATGTGACTCTGGTTTTCAGCTCTAGAGAGCAGCAAATATGAAATCTGTGACAGGTTTTACACAGCTTGCGTTCTCTGAAGCATTAGTAACTTTAGATCAGTGATTTCTCTACATCTCAGATTCCCTGCTGTGAAATAGGAATGCCAGCATTTCTCCAGGAATGCCCTAGGAAGACTATCCTCATTGTTCAGTCATTGTTTTATTCAGTAAGTGGTTCCACTCGTAGACTCTATGCGCAAAACTCATTAAAAAATGCCTGCTTTTTGTGGGTGCTTTAGAGCCTACTTTTTACTGAAATGGAAAGGGATTAAAACATTTGTGGCCTTGCTTGGTGTTTCTAATGAACCCAGCTCTGAGAGAACTGTTATTTAGTGGGCAATGTTGCTTATTTCATGGCACAGGTCTCTCTTCTTTTGGAGCTTCCTTATTTTGTATCTTAAGAAAGCATGCCAAGAACTTGGGATGTGTTTTTGAGGATGCCTCGTAGAACTGGTAAAACTTTGTGTTTCTTTCATAGCCTGGTCACAGTAAGATCTATCCTGATGTCATGCACTGGTTATGTTTTTAATTCAGGTCAAGGAGTTGTTATTCTGCTTTTTTCTGACTAGGTGAGAGTCACTTCTGATTAAGCAGAAGTGAAAGCTGTTCCAAAGCAAAGAGGAACTAAAAGAGATGGAACATTCAGTTCAGTCTAAAAAATGCAAGGCAAAATTAAATAATAAAAATGGTATTGGAAAGAGTGTTCAATTATTATATTTTATTTTTTTATTTACTTTTCATTTTAACATCGTCAAAAAATCTCATATCTGAATTTCCTGAGAATTAAGAAACAAAAAAATATTTATCTTCCCTGTGCCTATCACTCAGGATGGATCTAATGTTATTTTGTCCCTTTTTAACATTTTACATTCCCAAATTATTGATCTCATCCCCTTACATGGATCTCTTTTAATATAATTTTGATTGCTCTCCTCTGAACTCTGATACTAAGAAAGGCTGATAAATAATCAGTGGTACCACTGTTTTGGCATCACCAAAATAGTTATTAACTGCTGCAGGAATAAAATGAAGGAAAATATGGAAGGTTTATACTGAAATTTTTTCAGACACTTTGGTCTTTTTCAGAATTATTTGACACTATTTGCTATTTATCTTCATCAAATAGTTCAGAGAGGCATCATCACTAGTTCATTGGTAAGTTTTGGTATTTTATTTGGCAGGAAAGAATACTCTTCTGGGTTTTTCTCTCTCTGTCTACAAAACCATAATGGTTTCAATTTTGCTTTGAAGTCTGTATGGATTGTCCTGGTAGTGAGGTCAATTTCAGTTTTCTGACATCCCTGGAAACATGATGAACATGTCTTTTAAAGGTAGTTAATATAGCTGCTGCTATGCAGTATAACAATTTATTCACATTAAATTTCATTCTTTTGTCAGTATCACAGTGACTTCAGACACCTTCAATATGAAAACCATTCATTCTCTCCTCTCCTTACTTCAGTTCCTGACAGCCTCATTCTTATTACCTGAAAATATAAAGTAGGGAGGTACTTTTCCAATGGTCTCCTTAGGTGAGTACAAAGAAATGATCAGGCTTCAGCTTGACAATGTCCTTATCTGATGTAACAGCATGCTCTATTCTCTGCTGTTGAACCAACAAAGCAAATTTTTTGTAGTTTTCTGTCTCCAGTACTTGAGATTTGCTTTTGCTTTTTGAAGCATAGGTCTGAAACTGGTGATCAGATCCTCCCACAAAGCCCCTCTTCTACAGTTTGAATGAGTTCTATTTGGGTCCTGTGCAGTCTGCAAGAATTTTGACCCTACTTGGCCCTAAATATTTGAATCCCTATTGAAATTAAAATCTGACATATTACTTATGGATGATATAATAAAATGAACAGCCTCTCATTTCTATGGGCAAATAACACTCTCTTCCAGTCTCAATCTAAATCAAACTGCAGAGTCACTAATAAAAGTAAGTCATGACTCACAAAGTTAAGTTCTTTTGCATTAATCTTAAACTCTTTAGGAGTTATTGGAGTCTCACATCATTAAAACTAATGTCAGTGGTAGAGTCTGCAGTAACTATCAAATTTACAGCTGGAAGATAAGGCTCATATAAAAGAAACATTACTTTACAACCATACTAAAAGTGAAAATATGTAAATACTGTTTACATTGCACAGATGAAGCAGGTTTACAGGGAAGCCCTCCATGCTGTAGGAAATCTATTATGTAAATAGTCACTGGGGTTTTGTTGGCATTATTTTGTCAATTCTGAAAGAGACCTAATTATATAAAAAACATCTTTTGTATAGACCTCTGATATTTTACTCATTTTATTAGCACTTCTTGCAGTAGTTAATAAATACTGCATACTCTCATTTAGCAGTGCACAGCGTATTTAACTGTGTTCTACTAGAGCAACACAAATAAAATGAAGCCAAATTACAGCAAGTGTAAAATGTGTCCTAGGTCCAGCAACAAAGTATAGGTAACAAGGCATTGTCCGTGAATTTACTGTGGCTTAAGGACTATACCAGTCTTAGGAAGGCAAAAAATCCATCCAGGAACATTTGGAGGTTACCATCTGAAACACACTGTAGGAAAGGCTGCCTGAGAATCTTCCATAACTGTTAGACCTACAGCATGCTTAATTATTCTCTCAGTAACTGAAGAGGCCTTTTTACTGGGGAATAATAAGATTTTCTTACAAAGTAAGAGGCAGAAAGGATTTTACTCTGGTTCTTGCCAAGTGTCCCAGCTCACTTGGGGTGTATGCTCTCCATATGGGCTGACTGGAAGCAACTGCTCCAGGGGTTTTTCACCTGCCTCTTTTACTCCTCATAACGTAGGAAAGGCTTAGCAGGGGGTGGTGAAAAGAGGCATCTCCCTTTTACATGAATTGCAGTGTCTCAACTGCCAGTGAGCAGAGGCTGGACTGTTAAACTTATAAATTAGAGGTAAGCTTTTGTGCCTTTCAGTCACTGTCCCAGAAATCTGAGGCTGGATTTCATCTCCTCGTTCACCAAATATTTTGGGTTTTTTTTTTTTTTTCATTCTAGTGGAATATTTATGAAAACACACTATTATTTTAGATTTATATTGGTCAGAAATTAGTCTGTATTTGTGAGGTTTAGTGATGATATTTCAGATTACTAGAACAGTACATATACTATATATGAAAGAAGTATGTTTAAAACCACTTGGGAAAATTCTTAATATTTTTTAGTAAAATTTTTCAACTAACATTCAATTATTCATTTTGAGATTCAAAATTTTAAATGCACACAAAAATTTCATTAAAAATTCTGGATATGCTCTGTGTCTAAGAAAAAAATCATCCAAACAAACACAACCTGAATAATAGTATTTATTTCAGATTAAACAAATATTTTATTTAATTTAAATAATTTCAGTTAAAAAAGTAAAATAATTTTCAATCAACTCAACAAAAACAGAATTAGGTTTAAGGGGACTTTGAGGTAGAAAAGTGCTTTATGGTAGAATAGGAAAACCATTTAAGCTAAAATGAGAAAAGCTTTTATTCACATAGGATGAATATTACTTAGTTAATGAAACTTTTAAGTTTTGCTCTAGAAGCAGAGAAAATCCAATCTTCTTGATAACTGCCTTTCAATTTTTATCTAGTGTTTAATGCAAACATCATATCATAAGCTGCTGTAAAACTGAAGAACTACTCTTTTCTTTCTTATAATTGTTTGAAGGCAGCATTTGAAATGAATAACAAAATCACAGACTTTTTTGGGTTGGAAGAGATCTCTGAAAATCATTTAGTTCAACCCCCCTGCCCAGGCAGGGTGACCTAGAGCAGGTTACACAGGAACATGTCCAGGTGGGTTTCGAACGTCTCCAGAGAGGGAGAGTCCATAACCTCCCTGGATAGCCTGTTCCAATGCCCTCAGTATAAAGAAGTTCTTCCTCATGCTGAGGTGGATCTTGTGTTTTAGTTTATGGCCATTGCTCCTTGTCCTATCATGGACACCACTGAAAAGATGCTGGCATCCTCCTCTTGCACCCACCCTTGAGATATTTATATACATTGATGAGATCTCCTCTCAGTCTCCTCCAGACTAAACAGGCCCACATCTCTCAGCCTGTCCTCATAAGAAAGATTTTCCAGTCTCTTAGTCATAATCATCTTTGTGCCCTCACTGGATCGTCTCCAGTGGCTCCTTGTCTCTTTTGTACTGAGGAGCCCAGAACTGGACACAGTACTCCAGGTGTGGCCTGACCAGGGATGATTAGAGGGAGAGGTCACCTCCCTTGACCTACTGGCTACACTCTTCCTTGTGTACCCCAGGGTAGTAATGTTGGCCCTCCTCTCGTGCCCTCCATGGGCACACTGCCAGCTCATACTATGCTTCAGGCTTGACAAAACATTTATTTTACGTCCATATGTTCAGTCTAGGAAACATTCTCTTAAAAGATATGATTCAATTAGGTATACAATAGACACCAGTTCTTTTTTATGAATCTGATGGCACAAAGCAAGTGCAGAATCAAATAAAAACCTTCTTTAAAGAAGCCTTTATGTTATATAAACATTGGAATGACCAGAAAATCCACCAAATTAAAACAATTCCTTTTCCTTTTATAGCTTCGCTATTGCAGAAAAAAATAATAATCTACTAAATTGGCAATAATTTATTGAGAATTGCTGCACAAAGCAGTGTGTCCTCAGTGAAGTCATTAAAGGAAAGCTAAAACAATTCTTTCTTTTAACTTTCTTGTTTTGAGGCCAAATGATTCCTATTATTCTTTCAGTTCTGAGATTTTTTGACTTGCTTACTTTTACTGGAAAGCTGCCATTAATTTAATTGCTGTTCGAAAAATTACCAGGAGATATAAACTTATTTCTGCTTCTCAACACTCCTTATCTATGTGTTTATGTATCTATGTGTGCAAGGACCAGTGTAACCATATTTACTTCACATTGCATAAAACTGGGCATACTCACATTTTCTACTACAAAGCTCACTACCACAGTTTTCAGTCTTAAGATTTGAAAAGAGTGTTAGTATTATGTACAGTTACTCTGTAAAGATGCATTTTCAGGTGAAATGGGGCTAAGTGAATTTAAAAATATGGTGGAATACATGGTAGGTCATAGACTGAATTTTAATAGTTATTGTCAGCAGATACGGACTCAGGTATATAATTGTCCTGTCTATAAATACATTCTATCCATTGCTTTCCCAAGTTCAAAAGTCAAATGTCCCTATCAATTAAAGTTTCAAATGATAGTTCTCTTGGTTAGTTATAGATTCGAACATTGAGATGTGACAGAAAAATATATAACGACAGCATAGATATCAGTTGTTTTATTACTTCTACTTTTATATTAAGGTTGTGATCACGGAGAGAGTACAAGAGAGTAAAGAAGTTCAATACCATATTTGGCTTTCAAAATCCTGTTAGTTAAAAGAAATAAATCCTAATTTTTTCATATTCCCTGTCTCATAGATCATATAACTGAAATTTTATTTGGCTCAGTAGGAGTGAGCCTACTCACCCCTACTCCTTGTCTTAAAATGGAATAAAACTCAAAATGGTTTTGTAATAAGTGAGTTAAATATTTCATTAGATATTTTAAATGGATGTATAAAGTTCTTATAAGATTAGCTAGACTTATGTATATATTAAATCCTATACATATGCTTAAGCTAACTAGAGATAGGAAGTATGCCAAAGTGATTGCTATCAAGTTAGTTAGGGAGGATATTTTGCCTTCTTTGTTGATAGGAATAAGGAATGCAGGGGCCTTTAAAAGACAACTGTTTTTTTATTTATAAAGTAAATTTTTAGTCTTAGAAACTAAGAGAGGAGGGAACAATAAGTTAGTCAAGATATTCGTTTTCTCAACCTATTCATTCATGCACAGATGTAATAGGAAAAAGCAAACTTAAAGGAGCTAAAGGACACAGAAAAAAAATGCAAGCCATACAGCACTGCATTTTCCTGAGCTGAGAGGAAACTAAAAAGAACAGAGTACATGAAGCAATGACAGTGCTTGGTACTAGTTGACAATGACATGCAGAGCATCCTAAGCAATAGTGTTTATCTCACAGAGCATCTGAATTATTCATAGATTCCAACAGTAGAATAAATTTATTGTCTCCTATAAGAGATATAAGAGGTTGATAAACTGCTTTCCTGACCTTGAAGAACTTTGTTGGCACATTAAGGGACTTTGATACATAGCAAGGTGCAGACACTCACTATGATTTGTTAGGTGCATTCTGCTGGGACTGCACTATCAGGTGAATTGAAAACAAAAACCTCTCTCAAGAAAACTGTGGGGGGAAAAGTGCTGGTGGATTCTCTCCCACTGTCTCTGTGGTACTGATGACCAAAAAAGGAACAGGGGGGGAATTTTTAAAATTTGGGATTTTTTGACTACTAACCTGTGGAGAAAAGAAGATGAAATATCTTTTTTGTTTTCTGCAGTCTGCATACTTTCCACTCTGGTACAAATGGTTATGATGCATCTTTCTTTGCCCACCATTTTCTGTTCTGTAGGGCACACTGGGATTCCAATACATGACAACAGGGCCTAAGAAATTTCAGAACTAAGATCCTACTGGTATGGAATGAAGTACATGCTTCTCTACTGTAGTACAAATAATCTTCAAATGCGAAGAACAGGAAAAAGTTGACTGAGGAAAAAAAATGGAGCACAACTGAAATGTTCCTTTCAATGGATAAGGAGAAAGAGTGGCATTAATTACTGGCAACAAAGGTTGTTTCAGAGTATTCATCTTAATATCCTCTCTTCCATCTTTATGTATTTAGTCCACCAGCTGAATAACAGAATCCTTTCATTCTCTCCTACTTGGATAGGCCAATACACCTTTACAGAAGTGGTTAAATTACCTGTTTTTCTCAACCTCAGGCACTCAAAAATAGTAACTGCAGAGGCAGAGGCATCAGCACACAGGCCCTCCAGAGATCAGCAGTTTGCCTCACAAAACTGCCATCTGTAACTCTGAATAATTAAATATAACTGATAATCAATCAGGAGCATATGGTTAGCATAACAGAAATTGAACTGTCGCTGAAGTCAGGGAAAAAGCTGCTTCACTGAGGATTAAGAAGATTGGATTTTGGTTACCTGCACACTATATTGCATGTGAATAAAGAGGATTTTAGTTTCCAGTATAAGTAGTCTATTAATCCTAATAAATGCAACCATTTTTCCTACAGAAACATTTTAACATGAGTTTAGTGCTTTTACCTCATTCTAATACTCCTGTCATAAAATAGCACAAAAATAATGTACCATCCTAAAAGAAAACCACAGGGTTGTCTTGTATAAGCTATTGAGAAAGATTTATTGTTTTCAGTTCAGAAACAGCAAGAAAAACATAAGAAGGTTAAGGGCTGAACTGCGATCACCTAACTCAAGCAAATGAAAGCAAAATAGGCAGAACAATCCTGCTTCTGTGGCTTGTGAGAAACCAGTTGGATAAACATGAGCAAAACAGTGATGCTTCCTTTTAAGACAACATATTTTAAATAAGTGACTCTCCCTTCCTTTGCAAGCAGTTACTTGTAGTTCTAGCAACACTGGCAACTGCTGGGACACCTCCATCTTATTCCTGCAAATTCAGAAAAGTGCAGGTTTGTCGTATTTCCATCTTCCTGCTTTCTCTAGGAGGTGCTTACCTGGATTGAAAGAAGTTACTTATCTTCAAGACCACCATTGTTACTACCTATGGGAGTCCATACTTGAAATCACACTATTGCTCTAAAAAATGGGAAGAGTACATGGCTGGAAAATTGCCCTATAGGCAACTAATAAGGACCAATATGTTATTTATGTGTGTAAATACACCCCCTACACACTCAATAAGATGAGGGCTTAGTTAGTTTGGGTAGTTTGTGTTCACAGACACAATCCTGGTAATACTGCATGCCTGAGCCCTCAGGCATGACTGGAAATGCCATAGGGCTAGTTATGTATGCTTCTGATGATGAATAATCAGCAAGGGATTGACAGAAAGCATAGGTAATTTTGATTGAATAGACTCTCTGAGTTCATATGGACAATTCAGAAGCCTATTATACTTGTTTAATGAACATGAGTACAGTAATAGAGATCATTCATTAATTCACTACATTAATTGAAGCCGGTATTGTTACCTTTCATCTTTGTTTAATTCTGCCATTATCTGACCCAGCTTTATATTGCTGATATATTTAATACTGTGTGAACTGTTTCATGTTGACTTTTTGATGTATTATAAAAAATTCAATGCAATTTTATTAAGAACAGGACTGAAGAGGGATAAACAGTAACTCCATCTCTAGTGCTATCTATACTTTAATTTTCAGTGTAAAATGTTCTGCCTGACCTTTTGGAAAGCTCTATTACATTAAATTGGGATGCGCTATTTCAAACAGTCAATGTTCATACTGGCACTTCTAATAAACCTTGGAAAAGGAAAATATTTATAATTTAAGCTTGTCCATCATCAGATTCATACTGCAATTGCAGACATTCAATGTAAAAGAATACATATATTTCAAGTAAAAATAAGAAAAAATGGCTTCTGTAGCTTTGAAGCTTTTCATCAGATAAAATGAATGGAGGTTTTGAGCCATTAAGATCTTTCTTAAGTTTCTTTCTTTCTCTGACACTTTTGGTTCCAAACCTGAACTTCGGTGGCTACCAGGATAGTATGTGAATTTGCTCATTTATTCATTTTTGGATGGTCCCAAGCCCTGTCTTTGCTTTAGCGGAAAAGACTGATGGCATGTTAACACTTCTGAGGTTATTTGTTCTTAAGTACATCTTCTAGGTTATATGTCATAATGACAAGCAGCCAGCATTGTAGGTGCCAGAAACATTACAGCCCTGTAGCAGGGTTACAGTTCATAGACTAAATCAGCTCAGAAGATGTATGGGTGGTCCAATGATTGCTGAGTGCTCAGTCCAGGAGTTTAAAAGAAAGAATCAATGAGCCGCAACTGTGTAAAATAGGGGTCAAATATGTACAGCTGAGGCTCCACATATATCAGATAGGGCTATGTTTTATCTTCTGGTGTGTAACATTTGTTACTAAAATGTGGCTCAGAAACACACTATTAAAAATAGATTGGTATTCATTAATTAAGATTACTGTTTCCCCTAGAAGGCAGCAGGATAGCAATATAGTTCTCATCCACCTTCAGCATATTCCAGCATATTCCTATCTATCTCAAAATCTAAGTATCAATTCAAAATTACGGAGCAGATATTTGATGAAAACTCTCTCCCCCACTGACTGCCCTTTGGTTTTTTATCAGTAATTGTCTTGCCAGCGCAATCTGCTCCACCAGTCATAGCTTCCTTTTTTCTTTATCTGCATGACTTTTTGTTCCAATGGGCAGTTGAATCTATTCCAGGTCTTTGTAACTATTTCTGGATTGATAAATAATATTCTTTCTCTGGTGCTGATTCAGTTTCTTTGATGTGAAAAGAAGGCTTGTACTGAGTTAGCGAAACCAAACCCAGAATTATTGCAGACTGGTGAGAATTCAGAAAGCCTCATCAAGCTCAGAAAATCTAGCTTACCTCCCACACACAAAACAAGTTTGGAGAAAGAAAAAAGTCAGTTAAAACATCAAAATCCCTAACTTTCATACTCTGAAAGCTCCTGTCTTTATTGGTAGAAGTCTGTAAAGATTTTTATGGTGACCCCCTGTGGGCTTACATCCTCCACTTCTGGAGCAACCTAAACTGCTTCAGTCTTTAACACCGAGTTGCTATTTTTTCTACCCTAGGCTGGGGATGCTTTCAGAGAGGAATTTGATCTCAGATCTACTTTCCAAACAGAGATGCCCCAGCTTGTATCATTAATACACTTTTGAGGCAGAATATAGATTTCCTCTGCTGTGGGTCTCCGGGGAGGGTGGTGGTGAGGGTGCTTTGAGGATGCACAACTGCTACAATGAAATGGAGGTTTCTGAACCAGTGTTTGGGAAATTGAGATAGGAAGAACTTTAAGCTAAGAAATGGAGAGAAAGAAGTTGTGAAATGTTAGTGTACTAGCTACTTTGTGTTTTAGCAAGAAAAAGAAAATACAGATAAATGTGAATCTAGAACTAAATATAAGCAATACTATTGAAGAAGGAAAAAAGCAGCTGGGCTGTACTGATATTAATAAGAACAATAGTAAACATAGAAAGACTACTTTTTAAAGTTTTATATTTAGTCTTGTAAGAGAATTGGATATGACCATCAATGCTGCTATAGCCATCTCAAAATTAGGAAGGCAGAATATATAAAAAAGAGGATGGCCCTAAACACTTCCAGGGATAAGGCATTCACAGCTTCCCTGGGCAATGTAATTTCATGAAAATAACTTTGTTACATGGTCACTATAAGAGAGACTAGATCCCCAAGTCTTCTAGCTCTATCTTTAATGCTCATTTGAAAGAGAGATAGCTTATCTGGCATATTAAAGAAATCTAAATTTAAGTTCATTTTGTTTAGTTTATAAGCAAGTTCTATAATCAAAAAACATAGGCTACTTTGTTGAAGCTTCATCTTTTTATTCAATTTTTATTTTATTAAATCCAATTAAAGAATTTGTCAGTAACTGAATCTCAAAACATTCAGTATGTTTTTCTTTTCTTTCATAATGAGTGACAAAGTTATGTAGGTGGAATAGTTTTTGTTCTGTTTTGTTGTGTTTGTAGAAAAAGATCCAATCA
>VZSJ01000369.1:0-13794 GCA_013398405.1 Pheucticus melanocephalus | reverse complement strand
ATTCAGCATACTGCAACATGAAAAAATACAAGTAGGAGTACTAGAATGTGGGCTTATCCAACCCCCTAAAAAATCCCTGATTATTAAGGATAACAGCTGCTATTTAAGTTTTCAGCAGACTATTTTGAATGTACACCTTGCTTTCACCACCAGTACTAGTTCTGTACTCAGTGCTTAAAATCTTTATTATTATTCACAACATTGGAGTGTGTGGCAGTAAATGTACCTTTTCACCTCCATTAAATGCTATCTGTTCTAGGATCAGGTGGATGCCCAGTTGATGGAGGATGCAGGGAAGACACAGCTACTGAATGCCCTCTTTGCTTCAGTCTTTACTGCTAAGATAAGTCTTCAGCAATTCCAGGCCCTAGAGACAAGAGAAAGTCTGGAGAAATGAAGACCTTCCCTTGGTTAAGGAATATCAGGTTAGAAAACATTTAGGCAAACCTGCCATGCACAAAGCCATGGGCCCCACTGAGATGTACCCATGAGTGCTGAGGGAGCTGGCAGATGGTATTGCTAAGCCACGCTCCATCATCTTAGAAAGGTCGTGGAGAACAGGAGATGTGTGTGTGGAGGAAAGCCAGCATCATTCCAGTCTTCAAAAAGGGAAACATGGAAGACCCAGAAAACAACCTGCCAACTCACTTCCAACTCTTGAAAGATGGTGCAACAGGTCATTCTGGGTGCCATCTCCAAGCATAGGGAGCAAAAGCATGTTATCAGGAGTAGTCAATGTGGATTAATCAAAGGCAAAATCATGCTTGACCAGTCTAATAGCATTCTCTGATGGCATAACTGGCAGGCAGACGAGGGGAGAACAGTGGATTTTGTCTGCCTTGGCTTTAACAAGGCTTTTGACACCCTCTCACATGGATAGCTCAGGAAGATAGGTAAGCTCAGAAAGTATTAGTTAAATGAGTGGACAGTGGCATGGGTTAAGAACTGGCTCAATGGCAGAGCTCAGAGGCTTGGGATCCATGGCACAGGGTGTAGCTGCAGTTCTGTAGCCAGCAGTGTCCCCAGGGGTCAGTACTGGATCCAGACTTGTTCAACTTATCCATCAGTGACCTTGATGAAGGGACAGAGTGCTCCCTCAGCAAGTCTGCTGATGATAGAAAACTGGAGGAGTGACCCAAAGGCTGTGCTCCTATTCAGGCGGACCTGGACAGGTTGGATGGAGACTTGGGCAGAGAGGAACCTAATGCAGTTCAACAGAGGTCCTGTACCTGGGGAAGAATAACCCTCAGCACCAGTACAGGCTGGGGCATAACCTGCTGGAGAGCAGGTGTAGAAGGAGCTGGAAATTCTGGTGGACATGTAAACCATGAGCCTGCAGTGCCCTTGTGGCCAAGGGGGCCAATGGTGTCCTGGAGTGCATTGGGAAGAGCACTGACAGCAGGTTGAGGGAGATGATCCTGACCCTCTATTCAGCCCTGGAGAGGCCACACCTGGAATGCTGCGTGCAGCTCTGGGCCCCTCAGTACAAGAAAATGAACTGATAGAGTGGGTCCGTTGGATGATTTTGAAGATGGTGAGGCTTTGGAGCATCTCTCTCTTATGAGGGAAGGCTGAGGGAGCTGGAGCTGTTTAGCCTGGAGATGACTGAGAGGGGGCCGCATTATTGTATACAAATATATAAAAGCGGGTGTCAAGAGGATGAGGCCAGACTCTTTTCAGGGGTGCCCAGTGACAGGATAAGGGGCAATGGTTATGAACAGAAACACAGAAAGTTCCATCTAAATATGAGGAAAATCTTTACTGTGAGGGTGGCTGGAGAGCATTGAAACAGGCTACTCAGAGAGGCTGTAGAGTCTCATTCCCTGGAGATGTTCAAAACTCACTAAGACATGATCCTGCTCTAGGTGAATCTACTTTCTCAGGGGGTTAGGCTGGATAATCTTCAGAGATGCCCTCCAATCCCAACCATTGTGTGATTGTGACTTCATTCCACTAGTTCTGGAATATAACTTTGAAATATTGGATATATATTGGATGGGCCTTGAGGCTTAAGAAAAGTGCATAGATAATAACTCTTCCATTAGACTCTTTTATGACTCATTTTGTTACTTTAGCTACTAAGGATATTGTATCAATATGTAGCTTTCAGCATGACATAGAAAACCACTATGAATTTTCACATGGGGTAAACAGTCTTTCAGACACAAAATAAAATATAAAAGAAAGCTTTTTTATTAAGCAGAAAAGACAGCCAACAGGTCAACACTGTTATGCTATTTCAATGTGATTAGGCCTTCTTCCAAGAAGGAGGAGGTATTCTAATTGATCAGGTGATCAGGCTTTCAACCACAAAAAAATGCTGTTCCTTTTACTGGGATATCTCAAAAACGTAATCTCCTGTGTGAGATCTTCACAAGAAATGTTTTAATTAGTGAGAGATGAATGTTAAATGTTTAGTGAAACTTTTAGTACTGTTCCTATTTGACAAATGGATATTTGGATAGAGCTGGTTTGCTTCGTCACATATAGCTAATTGTTGAACAGTCAACCCCTGAGTCTGCGCTAATAATTTAGCCTTCCTCTGTAGCACACTGAGATAGAAAAACATTCCTTCCAGAGAAAAGGTTTTTTTCACTATTCTAAATACATATTTTTTGATAAAAAGCTTCTGGAAATGCTTTTCTCTCAGTAGAGTAGAAGAAACACAAATCTAAATTACTCAGTTCAGATTACATGCCTGGCAAGATGGCTGTCAGTAGGTGGAACTCTCCCAGGAAAGCCAAATCCAAGGTTCATAAGTTATTTAATTCCAAGTAAAATCAATGGATGACAATAAAATAAAATAACCTACAATAGTTTCTTAACAGAGTGCTGCTTAGAACAGCAGTGAAGATCCAAGGCTGCTTAGGGATGTGAAAATGGACCTCTTCAGGCCAGAACTGGCAATCTAATAGCCACAGCATTTGCTCTGTAGCCTTTCTAATGGAAATCATACAGATCTATATGGGGAAAACAAAAATTATAGTATAGCTTTTTCTTTTCACCTGACTGGGAAAGAGATCTTTTAAAAGGCTGTCAAAAGCTAAACTTTTCTCCATTAAATTATCTGGATTCATCATGGCATTTTAGTGTATGATGTTTTGAAGTGTACACAAAGGTCATTGTTTCTGACTGAGTATGGACCACAGTGAGCTCCATTTGAATTAACCCTAGTAATGGGTTATATTTGTGTATAAGATAATAAAAGCAATGCACAAAGAAGTACACAAAAGAAAATTTGCTTAGAAAATATTCAATCTTTCAGTTTTTGCAGAAAATCCACCATTTCTGCCTTTAGCTGTAGCAGTTGTATTGCTGTAAGCTGTTAGTTCCCAACAGTTATTCAGTCCTGTTCCCAGCTGAAGCAATTATTTCAGCATGGGAGCAAGACTGAATCCAGCTGCTTAAATTCCTTCAATTTTCACTTAGTCTTAATGCTCACAAATTTCCACTGTTGCAATATAGAAGCACACAATTTATTAACATATTTTTAAGCTGGATCTTTGATAAGGACCTTGGAATCTGGCTCAAGGATATTCAAGCTTAATGTAAGGCATCTAGCCCAAAAGGCCAGAAGTTAAACAAAGGAGTCAAACTAATTTTAATGAAATCTAACAAAACTTTTCAGATCCCAACCAAAGATACTAATTTAAAGGCATGCTTTTCTAATAACTCTCAGGCACACTGATCTTGTTCTGCTTTCTCAAAGACACTGAAAATTAAATTGCTTTTGCTCAGTTTAAGTATCAAATCACATTTTGTGCTTAGCAGAAGCTAGAACTTGATCACAAGAGCTCATTTAATATAAAAGACATAAAAAAGAGGCATGAGCTCCTATACTCTAAAATGCTTTATAATACAGTCCAATTCTAAAAATTAGGTTTTATGGGACAAAGAAATTTCTTTATGCAAGCGAGTAGGAGTGAGCAAAGATCACTGGACGCTGCATTTCTTCTTACAGCAGCCCTAAAAATCATGCTTTTTGGTTATGCATTCTTAAGGTGGGAAATCATATTTCTGACTGATAAGAAAGTTGAGGACTTGAGGTTATTTCCACACTTATTCAGAAAGAGAGATTTAGAGCAAAGAGCCGAAGCATTAGCGAGGTTTGTGGGGTGTGATGGAGGGAAGGATGGTTGGTGTGGTTCTGCCAGAGCCCCAGAGGCTTGGGCATTTCAGCAGGCCCAGACACCTTGTCCTTGGCAGAATGATATCACCAGCAAGTTCACACAAATCCACTGTCTTCATTCCAGGGCACATCTACTGTGTGGGCTGCATTTTGTGGAGAATAGCAAACATGAACAGTCCTGTGCAGCATCAATTCCTTTGATTCCCTCAATTTCCACTGCTGCAATTGCTGCATTCACAACTGTACATTCTGGTAAAGCAGTAAACATGCTTGTGGAAATGACAACAGGGGTAGCACCAGGCAGATGTTTACAAAAAATACACAACAAAGTGAAGGCAATAAGCCAGTCTGAAGACATGGAATTAAGGAATTGCTATCAGAGGGTCCCAAGAGGAACTCACAGAGGTGTCCCTGCTACTCATTTTCTGAAGTAGAAGGAACAAGTAATTTCTAATCCCTCTATTGACTGCCATCTAGGGGCCCTAAGAATTTTATAGTGCATATCTTTTGTGCCATCAGCTGTATTACTTTGTGTATGGGGAATATAGACAGGAAATTTTCTTTTTCTGTCACCTTAATGGTCATTGATCCAGCAGATGTCAGAGGCAGAAGCCTTGTAATTGTAAAGGTTATCCTAGATAATAAATTTAAAAAAATAGAAGCTGGAACACTCATTTAGAATTTTCTCTTACTTTGCAACCAGTGTACAAAGTAAAACTATAAAATAGATGTGATAAGTATCACCCATGACTTTATGCAATAAATTTGAACTACTGAGACATTAACGGTCCAAGAAAAGGATGGATTTTTCTGAGCTCTGAACATTCTCAGCTTCCTCTGACATAGCCACAATTTCTGGATAATTTTTACTTCAGAAAATAATTTCCTATATTTTGATGTAGTTTTCATTCACTGGGCTTTGAAACACCACAGCACTCAGTCATCAAAAAAAAAGAGACTTGGTTGTCATTTTACACTTTTCACATTAATAACATCAAATTTTTTTGGGGAAGATGCTGGACTCTTTTGGAAAACAAGGAATATTGCCTCTTTTTTTCTGAAGACTGTTGTGTACAAGCTACCCCAGCTCACTGAGCTACTCCAGGAACAATTTCTCTAGTCATTAAAGAGACAGTACTGTGCAGTTTAAGTCAAGGCCAGAGGAATTATTTTATTTTTTGTCTCCAGCGAGATGTATATACATGTCCATTCACACACATGGGTATCCTGCATGTAGTTTTCTTTCTCTAAGAAAAAGGTCTGCCTTTCTGTTGTGAATTATAACTTCAAGTTATCAACAAATTAAGAAAGTTACATTTAAATAATGGGAACTTAAAACATCAGAGTAGCCTTTTGTGTGGATTCAGAGGCTGTGTTTGACAGTGTACAATTATTTTTAGATAAAAAATACAGCTTTACAGTTCTAAAAGCCTTGTTGTATCTAAATATATGACCTAGTTTTCTTTTTTCCCCCTTTTCTTTTTTTTTTTAGATGTTGTACAGGATTTAGTTTTAATTGATTGTTACACTACAGTTCTACTGTGGCCACCCAGAGATCTTTATAAACATGTTACAGCATATGTTACATTCATTTCAGTCAGTAAATGCAATTTTAATGGAGGTTGCTTATTTGTTTTGCTGCCTTTTGAGGGAAAATTAAGTGGGGAAAAAAGCGCAAAGGAAACAGTGATGGCTTTTTAAAGATCTCATTAAAAAATAAGCATCTTATATTCTACCTACCTCTGTGACATAGAAGGCCACATAGTTTAGGCAAAAGACTTACCTTGACTTCAAGTTCTTCCTTTCCTGACTAATTAAGGCTCCCAACCATGGGGTCCAAATATACAGGAAAAATCAATTAAGACCTATACATGCCTCAAATATCACCATGCTCATAAATAAATTCTGGTGGGTAAAAAGTAAATTATTTTTTCTCTTATGGCTCTCTGCTTTGACCCAGACAGGGAATGATAGAGGGAGAAAAATGGTATCTTCATCGTTCCTGGAATTAGTGCAGCCCAGAAGATACTGAACTTAATTCTATTACTTTCAATCTTTTACTTCAAAGCTTGTGAAACCGATGGAGCAATTCATATAGTAAAGGGAAAATTTACAGTGAATGAAAATGACAAAATCTGGTGCTCAGAACTGAGTAGTTGTAAGTAAGGCTGTACAAGACACTGCACTGCTTGAAGCCTTTCTT
Source organism: Pheucticus melanocephalus (assembly GCA_013398405.1). Lineage (NCBI taxonomy): Eukaryota > Metazoa > Chordata > Aves > Passeriformes > Cardinalidae > Pheucticus > Pheucticus melanocephalus. Next base: position 7,462 of record VZSJ01000369.1, on the reverse strand, counting down.
TAGTGAGCTTTTAACGTAGGTACCAAGTGGTACAAAAAATTTTCAGTCTGAGGACATGGAATAAGGATTGTACAACTTTAAGCCATATTACAGTACAGGGACTCTGCACTCAAAATATCTTATGATGTGAATACAAGCACCAGAATAAAAAGAAAACAGTCACATATTTTTAATAATTCCTGAGTAACTGCTGACTTTTTTACTGTCTCAAATTATTGCCTAAAGTCAGCTATTTTTCCTAAAGCAGCCACAATGTGAACAAAGAGAAATCTTTCTGTATGGTATTAGAATGGAACGAAAAATGAGTATGTCCTAGTGGGGTTACAACTGGCTATGTTGATTGAGGTGAGACACTGAAGTTTCCGTCCACAGTTTTCTAACCAGAAAATAAAAATTATACTGCTTGACTTTTCAGTACTGAAGTTATTTTATATTATGTATCTGTATCTGGATGAATGAAACTGGAACAGAGCGTACTCAAACACATAAACAAATAAACAATAATAAGTACAGTGATCTTAATGTTCATTCAGGACACCACCAAACAAAATTACAAAAATATGTGATTACTTGTGCTTCACTTACTTTAAGGGCTGGAGGTACCTTAGGTGCATGGGTGGCTGTCACAACCATGCCTGTTCTCCCATAAAAAATGTGTCTTTGACAAAAATCATATTTTTTTTACTTGACTTATAAGCCACTCTATGTGCTTATGTGTAGGAGGGAAGAATTACTAGGCAACACAAACTTCATTCAGACTCAGTGAAAAGGTATTGCCCATAATCTGGTGAGTTGGGCAAGCAACAAATAGCCCTTCCCTTGAGGGCCTGCTGACAAGTTACACGGTGTTTGCTTTTCTGCACCATTTCACTTAAATAAAACTTTAAGCAGGTGATTTAGTTCCTTAAGAGAGTCTCAGAGAGAAAGATTATTCTGGCAGGTGGTCCTTGTTGCCAGCATGCTTGATTGGTACAGTAAACCTATTCACTTATATTCGTGGGTAACTTTCCAGTTTCACCCTCCCTAGAGTACTGCTCTTTCAAGCACCACTTTCACACCCTCTTATGCAGATGAAATTCAGGCTGGCTAGGACTCCTTTTGCATTCTTGTGTTTAATTTTAACTGTACAGTACATACGTGGATAGAATTCTACCCAATAATGAAAGCAAATATTCCACTCTCAGCTGCCTTAAGTGTTCTTCAACATCAACAAAAGGCAGCAGATGGGCCTGTTTGCTTATCTGTTTTAAAGAGAGGGAGAAAGCAAAAGAGGTTTTGTGATACTTTAGCCTGTGTTTTATGGGGCATTGGGGTACTGATGTTGTGAGTAAAGATGGCCTCAGATTTCTCTACCACATAAACTTCTTGTTCTTGTTTAGGGCAATACTTTCACATGTGGACTTTTTCTTTTCCAGTAGGAAATATTTCCAGATGATTCTTTGCACTGTTCCTCAGCCAATGTTTCATATATTTTGAGAAATGTCTTGTCTGTGGATTGCTAATCCCTTAAAGCCTCTGATACATATTCTGTGTTTGCCAAAGCTGCATGCTTTGGGTCAGTGCTCTCTCGCCCATAATTGCAATAAAAAACTCCAATCTCTTTGGGACACCAAGGTTTAGCTAACCTTAATAGAGAAATAAAAGAGTTAAAACTCATATATGTGACTGAGTGCACTGGACTAAATATGCTACCCAAAGGCTGTCAAAGATTGGGCTCTGCTTTGGACTCTGCTTCTCTTTTGCTGTGTTTTGGTTTATATAGTCATATTAATATTCATGTCTCTAGAATAAAGAAATTATTTGGGATTTACTTTCAGCTAAACTGTAGAACTGCAGTTCTGTTTGCTGACACAGCAGATGCTTGGAGAAAAAATAAAAATGGTATTACTCTGACAATGAAAATACCAGCTGGTATTTTTTTCTCATCCTGGATGTATTTAAATATAGAATAATTTTTTTTCTTTTTTCTGATGTACTCTATTTTCTCCATCAAGTCCATTATTGAAGGTCAAAGGCTAAACAATCAGTAAAGGCAAAAATAGTGGTATCTGTCTGCTTAAACCTAACTTTGTATTTAACTCACAGCCAGATTTTAAGGGAGTTTAAGGGAGTTAGACACTTAAAATTAGTTATATATTCATATATTGCCTTGCACCATCCATTTTGCACAGAATCTGCTTAACTATAATGTAGCTTTTCTGTCTGAAATTAAGCATGTCTCACTTGATCTGGTTAGATATGGTATACAAACACCTGAGGGGAGCTACAAATCAAAGCAAAATTCCCATGTGCTGAAGACATTACATACGCTCTCATCTCTTTCTCTGTAAAAATGTCACCCTCATATTCATTATTATTATTTTTCTTACTCACTTGTGAATGATAGGAAGTCTTCTTCAGCATCCAGAGTTAGTCAGGAGGCCTTGAGCCTAGAGATCAAAAAAAAAAAAAGTAGAAGGAATAGATAAAAATGAGGGCAGGGAGAGAAAAATCATGAGATCTGGACCAAAAATAAGTGATAAAAGAAGGCTTTTATTTTATCTAAAATATTTATTTTTACCTTTTTATTGATAACACAAGTTTTATGTGATGAAAAAGAAGTCTTTCTAGATTTCGGTTGTATTAAAAATATACAGATAAGTTTCTCTGTTTTGCATAATTTTTTATCTAAATGAAGCATTTTCATTTGAAATCAACTTTTACATTGCAAATTTTTCTATCAGTAATGAATCCTAGATACACTGTATCTTTCTGCACTATCTGCTCCAAGTTTTTCCCATGTGGTGAAATATTAATTGCCACCATTGTAGTTGATATCTCAGTGGGTGACTTGCCCAGTGTCAGACAGGAGACATGAGGCAGAGCCAGCAAGAGCAGGCATTATCCCAGTCCTGCATTTGGTAAATTTATTCTCTTCCCTCTGATTTTATTAACTTAATTTCTTTGGCAATCCTCTCCTGGGTCAGCAATATCATTAAATGAACAACTGTAACCTCAGAGATCTTTATCCATACTCTCACAAAAACTTCATGATTACTGCTTCCAGCAGACAAAAATCCTATTTCCTGCTTAGCCAGAAGTTAAAGCAGAATCTTGCTTGCCATAAGGTAGACAAGACATCTGAAGAACAGGCTGTTCTCTGGTTGTCAGTGTAAGATGCTTGTGTTTCTGCCTTTCTTCCTTTTCTCTTTATTTAGACCTCATGTATGTACCCATCCAAGCAGAAGATGGAATAGTTATTTACCAGAAAATTGAAAGAAAGGCGTGATGTTACCATAGGAAAATAGGGTTCAATGATTCCACTTAGAGCAGAGTATCAGAGAGAAACAGTGGTCACCAAGGCAAAATCCTCAGCTCTGCCGTGATCTTCTGTAAGCTGTGACAAAGCCAGAAGTAATGGCTGTGTCAGTGGGGAGAGGGAGGAGGCCAACACTTCTCACAGAAGCCTCCTCATGCATCACTGTCAAGCAGGCTGGAGTGAAAAAGAAGCAAATCCTCAGTGTGAAATTGTTTCTCAGACCCAAGCAGTGGCAGCAGCAGTGCAGTCTGCTGTTTGTGTAGGAAAGGTGTCAGCAAAGGGAACAAAGGTAACCCCATGGAAACAAGGGCTTGCTGGATCCATTTAAACCACATCTGGGCAGTGTTAGTAAAAAACTACACAGCATGAAGATGGAGGAGAAGTATATTAAGTGAGAGTGGAGGGGAGGCAGGAGAGAGAGAGTAAGATGGGGCTTTGGAAAAGAAGTGTTCATCTAAATACTCCTGACATTGCAGTGCACTGCTCCGCACACGCTGCAGTGTGAGAGGCGGGCATCAGGTACGGCACCCATCTGTTGGTAGGGACCAGATCACTCTGGTAAATGAGAGATCATGTTGGGACCAGGCCACAATCTGGTACACTCACACAGTAATTTGAAACTGTCAGAAGTTGAGCAGCCTAAATTATAAAAATAATCAGCAGTTGGGGTTCCATGAAAAGCATTTGTGTTGGTTTTTGTTAGAATTGCCTGTTTGCAAGGCTCTGGACCTCCCCAGCAAGGGGGAATGGGCAAAGTCAGTATCACACATTGGCTTTCCATAAAGAATGTATGGAATAACAAGTCTATGAAGGCTTCTGTCTTCTTTAGGCCTGTTAACAGAGGCAATTCATGGTCAGAAACATGGAGTTTCAGTGTCACAGAAAATTACAGAGAGATCCAGCTTAGGCACATCTATGCAAAAAAACCCAAAAAAACAAAAAACAAAACTGTTTTCCCTAAATTATATAGGATTTCTCTGCCTTGTAAGTAACAATTTAGAAATGAGGGATTGGTCTGAACCTGCTCCATCTCATTTTTATCCAAAAATTCTGACTAAAACAAAAGAAGGGCATGGTTCAATATGGTTTTCTGTGCATATTAAGTGGACTAACACCTTTGAAATGAACAAGGCAAACTATTCAGTCTATCTCAGCATTTCTCTGCTATGTAAAAGGATCATTCACACACAACACTGCAGGTCTTAATTTAAGTTTATAGTTTATTGCTATTTATCACTATTCAGTAGCCACAATTTTGATGTATACAAATAAAAGCAAACACAAAATACATTGTCTTCAAATAGAATCATTAATGTTATGCAATTTTTACTGCCCTCTGTTTAATACTGGCATCCAATAAATAAGTATTGCTAATCATAAAAGTAGAACTGTAATTGAAATAAATCTCATTTCCATTGAAATATAAATGATGTATTTATATGAAGACTATGCTGTCCTGTGGGACAAATTATTATATCCAGTAGACTGCAGAGTAAGAGTGTAAGCTCCATGGGGAAAATGTGTCAGGATGCCTGCCAATTTTAAAATTATGGAAACATAGAATTTGGCCAGAATTCACTATTAAAATATTTATTGGGCTAGGTTTTTTTAAAATATTCCTTCATTTCATACCTCTATATGCCCAGCCCATTTGTTTAATTATGCTATTTTTGTTACTTGTATTTCTTGCATTTTGTTAGTTGTATTTCTTGTGAATGGAAGAATCTGAGAGGTAAGTTCATGAAAGCTCCTGCTTTCTTTTTCAACAAATTAGCATTGGTTCTAAAATAAAAATATCACTATGTTCAATTACTTTGATAAGCATGAGGTATTCCAAATCAAATGCCGTGTCCAGATTCAAAACCATGTGCTTGTATAATTAATTTCTTCAATCAGTTCATAGGCTGACTCTTATTTACTCTCACAACTAAATATGATAGTCAACTGACCAGGAGAAATCCTGCTATTACCTTTGTAGGACAGTTATAAATTTGTTTTGCTGGGTGTCTGCTTCCTAAGAGTTATAATCCCTGTTTCAGTAGCACTTTAGATTTTTGCTGGGTTGCTCATTCTACCAAATAACTGTTACTGACATTAATGAGTTTTATATACCTTTATGTACACTTTATATACCTGAAGTAATCAAGTCGTGACTACACTTCATATATTTGCAATTATGCAGTGTTATTATTAAGAACAGAAATTTTCTTCCTAAAAAAAGAAACCAAAGAGCAAAACTCTTTTTGCTTTACAAGCCTGAAAAGAGAGCAACCATGAATATAAACTAAATGTATAGTAATAATTAATTTTAATACAACACTTAGCATTCTTCTAAAAAATATAAACATAAATCCCATAATAATTTAAGCCATTATCTACCCAATTGCAGGTGAACCAAATGAAAGAAGAAGTATATTTAAAATGTAGTAATTTTACATGTTGTGAACTAAAATAATTATTTTTTTATCCTAAATATAAAGGGAAAGCTTTTTTTTTCCATTTTATTTTGTGCAGTTGAAGATTTGGGGAGTGAATAAGGTCTTATATATTCATTAATATAGTCTTTATTGTATATTGCAAAAGCAAAAATATAAATATGCTTAACACGCACAGTTTGACTGTGAGTTAAAAATATTTCCCTTCAAAATATTAAGAATGGCATGAATACACTTTGCTCAGAAATATTTATTTAATAACGTTCTGGAGCTGAAGGTCTGGAAATGTAGCATGTGAAAAAATTGCAGTTTCCATGGTAACCTTGATTGTTTTTAATAGCAAGGTGCTGAGACATAAAACATGATTTGATTGGCAGCTGCCCTAAGGCATAAACTCCTGTAACATAACTAAAGTGCATTTTTGTTTATTAATATTAAGCAACAAGCTACTTTTTTCTTTGCTGCTGATCCTACCACTAGATTCTCAATGTCTAGAGTTTTGTAATGCCCTTTAAACCAAATAATAAGCTCTTATAAAGCAAAAATTAGAACTCTCCTGAGATGTAAAAGGTAAAAGTACTGCTGGTTTTGGCCTATGTTTGCAAAGGTTTACAGAAATGAGAGGCTTGCTATTCTCTGTTAGCAATTATTTTTTTTTTACTGAAGGTTCCCCAGCTTCAGCATCTTCAGACACAGGGGTAAACTTCTCTCTGCTTCCAGAATAACAATGATTTACACTCATCACTTCTTGTTAGTCACTCTCTATTTTCTGTTTGATCCAAATCTCTGTTGTCCATATGGTGCTGCTTGATTACAATTTCTTCCCTAGGAACATTCACATCAGAGACAAATCAGCTGTTTTATAATTGCAATTCTAACATCACATGGCTAAGTACTCTATGTTTTCCCTGCCTGGGTATTTGACAACAAGGTATGTGGTGGAAATGGTATCTACCCTGAAAATAAGTGACACACAAGCCACCAGTGAAAAAATTTGAGATGCATTTTATTTGTGCCTCCTTGGGATGCTGTGATTATAAGATTAAACATTTCAAGCCTCACCCAGGAGTGCTATTGAAGTGGATTCCTGTAATTCTTACATATCTTTTGCTAAATGGTTTATACCATTAAGTCATGTTTTTTACAGAACCCAAAATCAAAAGGAAGGGAGAGTGGAAGGAGCTGTCCCTCAGCTGTTCCTCAGAAGGCCCTGGATCCTTTGGGCACAAGGTCAGCTCTTCTCAAAAAGTGAGCCAGAGGTTCCATTCCTCTTTTTAACTTCAGCTTCAGCCCAAAAGAGCTTAGGGAGGTGATGCTGATTTCTCAGCCTGTGCTCTCTGCTCCTTCACCAGACTCCTCACTGATGGCAACATATCAGTTTCCTGCTTTAGACTTCCTCTCAGAACTAAGGGTTGACTTGAAGCCTGCTTTGGTACCAGCACTCCGGAGAGGCTGACAGGCAAATTGCAGTTCAGGCAGCTCAGACAGACTCTTCTGTACATGTGCAGACAAACTTCAAACTTATTTCTGCTTCTGCTACTCGAAGCCTATCTCTGTGAATGCACAGTGAAGGCATTTTTTATTACTTTCTCTACTATTTCTCACATAATAATAATAGTTTGTTTCCTTCTTTATTCTCAGGTTACTTTATAGCTCTCGCTTCATGCATCCAAACTCTTTTAAATCAGAAGAACAGCTTTTCTACTTGAGTTAATGACATCATTTTTTT
>VZSJ01000368.1:1770794-1907683 GCA_013398405.1 Pheucticus melanocephalus | reverse complement strand
TCTTGCACTGCCTAATAGGGTGTCATAAAATCATCCTGGAGGGAGCGCTTCTCCAGTTAAGTTTCACTGCTTACTTTATTATATCACCAATCTGAACAGGTCCACTCCTGCAGAGTCATTGCATACACTCTCCAGATGAAGGATCCTGGAATGAAACTTCAGAGCTGAATACACCCAGCATAGTCTTTCTGTCCTTTTCACACTTTGCTTGGCTTTTCTTAATGAAGTCAGATACAGCTGTAGTTCACGACTTCTGTCCATTTCATGACCACTGAGAGAATAATGTTTTTTCATTGATAACACCAAAGCCTAAAGAAAATCTATGCTATATACTCAGCAAATATAATCCTCAGTAAAGAAAAGCCAGTATAATGGTAATAAAAAAAATACACCAAATGCTGAGAGTAAGGAAGAGAGGTTACAAGAAAAATAACATGAGTTAAAATATATTGAAAGACTATTTTAATGGCAATATTCACTCTTAGCATTCACTCTCTTGAGGCATCAGTGTAGAGACCATATCAATAGATTAGCTGATATCATATTTGCTATGGAAAATGAGTGCTGTTTCACTTTGTGTTTGTATATGACCAAAAGGTTTATAACACACACATCAGGGTAGAGCTGAAAGAGATGACATGGTAGTCCAGGGCCAGGCTGGCAGGTGTATATTGCTCCATGAGGAAAGAGTTTCTTTCCCTTCTGTTTACCACTGTTACACTATTCTTAGTAGTGGTGATAGTTTTCAGACTGTTTTTTTGCTGGAGAGTGTTAGGGTAAGGGACATTCCATTCATCATTAGACACATTTGCTATCATGATCAAGTTGTTTGGTAAGTTCATTGCTGCAATGTGTCTGGGACCAGAAAAATCCCAGGTTTATACTTTCTGTATAGGGAATATGTTCCAACATAACCTCTGCGCTGAGGGACAAAGGAATTTAAGGTTGTGCTGTGATCTGGGCATGCTATTCTGCATCAATTTCCCTTGTTTAATAGAAGAGAAATGCAGATCTGGGGGGCACTCCAGGTGAACAATCATCATGGCCCCGTGTAGGGTATAACAATGGCACTTCGAGCAGTTTCTAAATTCTTATCATGTGGCTGAAATTGTTCATTTCAATATTTTCTTGATCCACAATACGCTAAGTCTGCACTAAATCTAATATTCACCAATATTGTACTTGGTTCACAGAAACTCCTTTTTTTTTTTGAAATCTTGACACCTCTTTTGAGGGTGATTAAGAATGACCCTTTTCTCCTCTGTAGATGAACACAAAGTTCTGTCTCTGGAAGTCTGCTTTATAGGGTTTACATATGTATGTAGATGCCGTAGCTTGATCTTGAAACTTCTGATTTGAGAGTAAAATATAGAAATATTTGAGGAATTACACTGACTAAACTTCAGAAGAAAAAAAAAAGCAAAATGAGGATGAATTGTCGAATGTTTCATTAGTGTGCTGTGTCTATCCACAAATGCAAAAACAATTCAACAAAGCTTTAGCTAATTAGTGTATAGGTTCATTGCTGATAAATAGTTTCACTGCCTTGTTATTCCCTATGGACATTCTTGGTCCTAATAATAACAAATTACATCAACTGAGAGCTCTGTTAGCTATCTGGGAAATATGTCTCGCTCTATCCATGTTTCCTGAATAAAATTTATCCTGCAACTAGTCTGTCAAAGGGTGGGACCAAGTGCTTCTATAACATCTGTGGATCTGTGGTTAATAATGTGCTGAGGATTGCTCTTACAAATAATTTTTTTCAGCATAGTACACTATAAATATGTATCTATGTATACTTAATATACATATATATATGCATTTTATATATATATCTCAATATCAGATGTGTGTCTATGTCAGTCAGTCTGTCTGTCTGTGTGTGTGTCTGTGTGTGTGTAATGTGTCTACACCCTTTTAGAGCAGTGGATTGTCAAGATGTGTAACATTTTCAAAGTTCCAATGGCTTAACATGTTCCCTTCAGACAAGACTATTCTGAAGAAATTGACTGTGAAATAAAGAAACACAAAATTACACTTTATTCCTGAAAGAAGTTACAGACTGGGGAAAAAACTGGTGATTACAGTCTCAGTGTTCTCATCACCCATATGAGCACTGGTCTCAGCTCTTTGTGCTTTGTGCTTTACACCAGACAATTCTTCTCGGTGTCTCCATGACTATTGTATCATGGTCTTTTGAGCTTTCCAAACAGAAAATGGAGTCTTTTCCCACTTTCACTTTTCCACGGGGGAATTTCCATACTACAGCTCCAGCAACTCCATATCCTGAACAGAGCCATTCAAACCTAATGGTCCTTTCAGTGGCAAAGTATTTTTTCATTAAACTTCAGTCAGGAAATATAGATGGTCTCTGTGGGCTCAGCCAGAGCTGCTCAGACACAAGCTGCTCACCAGGTGGCCTTTCAACAAGTTCAGGAAGTTCACACAAAGTTCAGATGCAAGTAATGACCGCATACAAATTAGTAAGCCTGGGGAAAATTGGTACATACTTTTTAAAATTCTTTCTTAATCTTCAAATAATTATTTTCTCAGACTGGGCATGATTGGCTGTTTTTAAGTTAAGAAACAAAGAAACAGAACAAGCAAACAAACCAACAAAGCTAAATCCACAGAACTACACCTGTCTTATAGAATCATAGGATATTTTACTTTAGAAGAGACTTTTGGAGATCATCTATAAAGTAGGTGACCTTCAAAGGAAGGCTAGCTTCAAAGTTATATCTTCCTCAGGATCGTTTCCACTTTGATTTTGATTATTTCCAAAGACAAAGGCCCTGTAACCTATCCGGGAAGGTCTTGCAATAACATTTTTTTCATTCCATGCAATCAGAATTTGCAAAATCAAAACCTGTGCCCAAACCCTCTGATCCCTTCACTGAGTACTTGCAAATATTCTGGCTCCATTTTTTTTCCTGTAATCGTTCATTAAATACTTTAAGACTGCAATTAGATCCACCTCTTTGGTCTTTTATTCTTCCATCTAAACAAATGGAGCTCCCTTAGTCTCTGCCCATATGTTATGTGGTTCAGCCCCCATCATTTTGCTTTATTTGCATTTTCTCCAGAAATCTACCTCATTAAAAAAAAAAAAAAATCTTTGTTTGTATTTTCATCAATATTTTTCTGGTCATGTAAGCTAAAAATGTTTCTCATTCAGCTGTTTGATTCAATTTGCTTGACTGCCAGAGTGCTTTCACATACAGGACTCACCAGTCCACCTTTTTTTTCTTAATTCTTCTGCCCTTAGCACACCCAAAGCATTTAAAATACAGTCCATTCTTTCCCTGAAAAAACCACTGGTGGAAAGACACAGAGGCTTTTTCTCATTACTGAGTTGCTGTTTATTTATACAATGGAAGCTATATAGCATTTGGGTAAAGCTATTTGACAAAGCTACATGATAGTAATATTAGGCTGCTCAGCGAGCTGTGGAATTGGCTGTAGTCCATCAGCCAGCTAATTAATGAAAAAAATATGAGAAGTAGAGAGCACTTACTTCTGATATTGCAAAAGGGAAATAAAAAGGAAGGGAAATTTAAGAAAAAAACAAGCTCAAAACCCCTTAACATAAATTGACTTTGTATCACAGGTAGTGTATACTACAGGATATACTGAGGGTCAAATTACCCCAAATTACTTACACAGAAATACTATGTAAAATTGACAGCTATGAAAAAATTCTGTGATGAGATCCTTTCCTGCCACACAAGTTTGATATACTTCTGTCCCCATATTAGAAATGAATCTGCTTTCTACATGTGTTGTTCTTGATTTACAATAATCCCAGAAGAGTTTCAAAGACCTGAAGCCAACCTCACAAGAAATGTAGTTCTGCACTGGCTTGGACTTTTGGCTCCTCCCATGCTTTTTCTTTGGAACAGAACTGACTTAGTCACAGAAATCAGAGAAATTGACAGCTTTTGTCTTTTTTTTAGAAAAAAATATAGAAGCTACATACTAAGTTCAGCTTCTGGACCCATCACACATGGTAACTTTTCTAGATGTTTCTCCACAGAGCAGACTGAAATAATTCCTCTTCCACGTGTCTTCTGGCTACAAAGCAGCCACCTCTATATTGTGTAAAAAAAATGAGAAATTTCATTGCCTCCCAGGAAGGCAAAATAATAATGTGGAAGGGACCTTACATGTTATTAAGTAGGAGAGAAAATATAAATAGGATGTAGGTAGCAGATGAACAAGAGTTATTTCTTTCATTAAGCAATTAAAAAAGACAAAATAACTCATAAAGTGTATTTATTTCTTAAAAAGACAAAAATTAATTGTGTTTCAAAAATTTTGTGTTTTTTCTAATTAGAATGAGCAGAATAAGATATTTTGTTTGCTTCTATTATGCTTTTTTTTCTGCTTATCTTTGAATTAGCAAAAAGTAAAGACAGACATGGTTTATTAGGCAAAAGCTTGTTAATGGAAATTTGTGATTAAAATGTTATTTTAATAAAATCTCTTTCTATGAAGACATGGGACACCTTAGCTTAGCTGGTATGCCAATATGGTGCAACATTCACCTCAGAGACCAGGTTCAGGTCCTTTCTTTACCTGACTCATTTCTCAGCTTTGTAGCTAACACCCGGTCATGAAGTCTCCCTGTGATTTTGTCTGGATGGTATAAACAAACAGAGGTAAATTATTGGGTCAGAAATATCTATATCCAAAAGAGCTAGCACACAGAGATGCCATTCAGGCATCAATATCTCAGTCTCCAATGTCACAGCATATTTTTTATGCATTAAATTTGCACTAATATATTAGCAACATTTTGTTATTAATTATTAATTAATCAATACATACAGTTATTGTTAATGTCATGATCTGGAATTCTGAAGATTGAAGTCCAAGTCTATTTCTTCAATAAATTTCACAGCAGTATAGAGTAAACTTGTAGAAAGAAGGAGGACATTTAGTGCTTCCATTGTTTTCATGTCTCTTTAAAGTGCTTTGCTTTCAGGGCAAGATGAGTCAAATATTAATTAGCTAAATATTAACAAAAGTCTCCTGTTGTTTTGTACCTTATTTTGTATTAGACATCTTCCATACATTCAGAGCTTTCATTCTTGGAAAGTGAAAGAAAGTGCAGTAGAAAGAAGATGCAAGCACAAATCATTTCTCTCCACACTGCTAGCCTAGAATTTTCAACACCTGTAGATTTTATAAGAAATTAATACACAGTAAAAAAAGTCTTTAAAAAGACTTGAATAGGACGATTTCATCTTTGAATAAGATCCCTCTCTAGGCATGTTGATTATATAATTCTGACTTGTACATCCAGGTTGTCTAAACACATCCTCACCAACTTGATGGAGTCTTTAGACAGCCTACCCAATGAATTGAGTAATATAATTTTCTTATTATATTCAATTTAATAATATTCTGCTTGCAGATGGTCCCACAGCAAAAAGGAGTAGTTAAAACACAAAACCATCTCCTAGTTCTGAGAATTGAAAGAGCCTGACATTTTTCTTTTTAAGTAAATATCATATTTTAATTGCTCCAGCCCCAAGGTAACCATAAAGTCAGACACTGACGGCTCATGTGGATTTTATGAGGCTGTTTACTCTGTTGTTCATGAAAAAAAGTTTGTTTAGCAACTGCTGCTGCTCCTGATGCTCAGATCACCTGTAAGTAATCTTCCTAAATAAGGAAAAAAGTATTTAATATTTTATCTGCAATGAAAAACCTAAGAATAAAATCTGAGCATAGAGTCAAAGTGAGGAGTTGTTAATAATATAGAGATGGCTCAATTATTAGATTTGCTCCCTGGCTGTGCTATTCACCTCCCATTTTTAGTGTTATTTTTATTTCATTTGAGAGAAGCTGTGGATACCCTATCCATGAAAGTGTTGAAGGCCAGTTTGGATGTGGTATTGAACTCAGTCTAGTGGAAAGTGTCCCTGGTCATGACAGGGGAGTTGGAACTAAATGACCTTCAACATCTCTTCCAGCCCAAATCTTTCTGTGATTCTGTGAGTGGGAACATTTTCCTTGACTGCAAAGTTTGGACTACGGGTACCTAAAGTCTTCCATTTTCTAATTTATCAAGTTTTAACATGAGAGTAAAGATGGTTTCCAGGCCTTTTTCATTAACTTTCCAGGTTTTCAGACCTTTCTGCAGTATAATGGTGTAAGCCTTACAATATAACACAAGGCCACGAAACCACTGAGTGTTTGTATTTTAATAAATATTGTCAGGGAAATAATAAATATTGTTCAGGGAATTTATGTTAGTATGAGGATCAATTTCTAGACAGTATGTGTGTCATCCAATGGGTTTTAAGAATTACATAAGCTCCCTCAAATCTATGATGTAATCTGAATTCAGACAAGCAGTGATACCAATAATATTTTTGAAGATGTGATACATAATTTTTAAAAAACAAGTATTTTTACAAAGTATATGGAGCTACAGCAGCAAACAGCTAGTAATAACCTGAAGTTCTATATTGAGATATTTAGTTGTCTAATGTGATGGGAATGTCCCATTTTAAAATTTTAAATTTTAAATTTCATTATGTGCTTTTCAAACTAAAATTTGGTGTCCAGTATTTCATAAAACAGTTACTACCTATTCCAGTTGCATCTGATTTTTTCTTCTAGCTGCTTCTATTTTCCACAATTTAATGGCAGATAGCTCTATCTCTACTTAACAGAATAAGTACTGTCCATACCTTTCCACTTCAAAAAACACATCTTCAGCTTTCCTAATCACCTGAAACCATAGTCACTTATAGCTAGCAAGCTGAAATATTACAATGGGGGATATTTTCTAAGGCATAAAACCCTCAATTACATACCATTTAGAGTCAATTGGAATTTGAAGCCTTTCTGCTTATGTATATGTTTGGCATTATTAACTCACATTCTTTTCTATTTAATCCCATGACGTTCAATTAACCAGGAAGGATGTGGTAGACCCCAATTGTACGGAGTAAAGGACACATTGTCCTTGCAATATGAGACTCAAATAAAGTACTATGTAGATGGATTAATAGATTTTACCTTTAGTTATTCCGCCATCTTGGCCATGATTCAGAAATGTATAGAAGCACATGCTGGGATTTATGCTCATTTCTTTCATATAAAAGCCAATGAGGCATAAGCAAATTCTTAAATAAGGTCAAAGAGACCTTAATATAAGAGACTTTGTGAATTACTCTTTCAAAATGAGAAGAAAGAAAGAAATTTGCCAAACTTCAGTATTTGAGATGTCTCAAAGTTTACAATTACACATATTAGATAACCTGGAAAAAAAAAGAATAAATCCCAGTTAGTAATGAAGAAATCAATCCATATTTTTACTATTATATAATAGACTGAATTTTTGAAAATGAAAACTTTGGAAGTATCAAAGCATTTAAAACTATTCTCTTCCTCAATGTATGTCAAGCTTCTTTAATTATGTCAATTAAATATTTATTTAATTAAATTATATATTATTTCTTTAAAAATAATGAAAGCGTTCAGATTGTGAAGAAGTGATTTGTTAATCTTGCAAAAATACCCGAACTCCTTCTTGCAGCTAATTATTACCTTTTTTAAAATCCACAAACATTATTAAAAAGTCAGAGGTCTGGGATTTCTTTGTTTTTCCATTAACTTGAAAGGAAATTATATATTAATATTCATTTGTGACTTCTCAGAGACTAGTCACACCAGGGTGGGAAGGAGGACACAGTGCTGCACTAGTTTCGGGCATGAAGTATGGTAACTTTTTGTCTCTGAAGAAAAAGAAAATTATGCCTTCAAAAAGAAAAAAAGCATTTTTAAAAGTTCTAGTTTTAAAAGGCATTAAAAATTTTGTACTGTGCTATAAATGGATGTCTGTTCTATAAGCTATACCTCGACAAGATGACATTGGTTGTTATGTCAAATCTCAACAGGCCACCTTTACTCATGTTCTGCTAAGTTAAGAAATGTCACTGTAGCAAAATGAAACATAACCTTTAATATCTCTTTCTTTGGTCTGGGCTTCAGTGAAATGCAAGAGAAATGTAAGAAATCATTGCCTCTCAGTGGATTTGGTTTAAGCCAGCCTCTCTCCTTTAGAGCTACTGTCAGCTGGGAGTTTCTCCAAGAAGAAAGAGAGGTTATTCTGTGCTCCCCTTTCAGTCATTGTCAGAAGAAGACAAAATTAGATTAATATATAACTGTTTATTTTGTTACTGCAGAAAGTTAGAAGTGCTGTTGTAAGTCTTGCATTTTATTTAATGTTCCTGGCTGAGATACAGACATCTATAGTTTTTCTATGGGTTATGTAATGGAGCTTCCCTGCTCTTCAGAGGCATGGCTTCAGCACTGATAGAGGCCAGCAGCTATCTGTCCCTACCAGGAGTCTCTCAGCTTGGAGTACCTCTAGAATTTCTGCAGAACTCTTAATTGCAATTCAGGAAATACAGATATCCTAATTTGGCTCACAGATCACTTGAAACTGTGCAGAGAAAAAGTTTATAAACTTAGTTTTGCTGTTTCCTTGACATCGCCTCTATTTAGAATAACAGTACGTCAAACACTGTGAGTTTTCTTCTCATAGAAGACATTCTGGGCTTTAAAATGGAAATAAAAAGGGAACATCTCAGCTAACAGTTTGTAAAGAGCCTTCATCCTGCTTGTTACGCCTATCCTATTTTTATTTCCCTTTTCATGGATACAGTAGTTCTATTGCACTACTTGAATGAAATTTTCATTAATCATAAGCAAAAATAAGTTAGTGATAACTGTGGAATAGGACTTGTCTAGAGGGATGTGGCCCTTAGCATGCCTCTGAAATGCTGCTTTGCCAAGAAAACGCTGTCTCCCCAAAATATCTGCTTTTGAACCTCATGAGTTACAAAGAACTGATTTGTCTTCATCCTTCTCAGATTAGTTTATAAGGACTACAGAAGTCAAAGGAAAATAAGAGAACTGGTCAGGGAAAATATTCACTATATTTTTAAAATAATTTACTTCTGTTTTACCTTCAAGAATGTCTTTTACAAAGAATGGGATTTGCTGTCACAAAGAAGTTACTCCTGTTCATTGAAGATTAGGTGGTCCCTGTTAATACTCTTCATTCACTAGACACCTGTAAAAAATATTTTCCCTGATATGAAAATCCTAACAGAGTGTCCTGTTCCAGATCTGGCAGGTAGAATGGACTGCAGGAGCTGTATAACAGCTCATCTCTCACAACAGGTATATTCATATGCAGAGATGTGAGACAGAGTGGCTCTAATTGCTCAGCATGTCTGGAAATATTTCATGTGCATTGAAAATTGGACAGTTTGGCTTTTTCAGGAGGAATTAAACCGATTAATATTTTTTTAACCTTTCCTTCCCAAACTTTTTCTTTCCCCACACAACTATTTATAAATAGCATCCATAATCCACACAACAAGTAAATTCTAAATGTAATCACCAGCACAAAAAATGGTTAAAAGGCTCAGAAGTGTTGGGATATTTTACTTTGGCAAACAAAGGCTGCATTGTTCAGGGGATAGGAACCAGGGCAAAAGATTTTATTGCACTGTGGGAAAGTTCTGATCAATCTTTAAACCCATGGTAATACCTTCAGTTGTAATAGAGAAGCCAAAGACTTTTGGTAGTGTATAAATCCTGCCAATACTGAATCAAAGAGGCTCTTCTCTTCACCTTGTCGTTTCATATAACTAATTCTTCATTTCAGCAGCTACTTACAGGTTGGCATTTGAGGTTTAATTGATACCTAGTGTGCTGCTAGAATGTAATGTCTCCCTTAGTAAAATTTATTCTTTATTGTGCTCGGGAGAAACATTTTTATAATTTACTGGGCACTTCTGGGAAGTGAAAACATTATAATTGTCACAGAAAAGACACATGCAAACGTATTTCCCTTTGCTTAATTTACAGTTGTTATGAACAGACATCTCAACACATTTGCAACACAGTAAGATTCTACAAAGGAAGAAATAATATTTTACAGACAACATAAATCAATGTCACTCTGCTGATGTTAATGCGTTTTCATAAATCTACAGGAACTAAGAATCAGTCCCACAAACCATCTGTCACTACTGATACCTTGACTATCCAGTGAATGACTGACACTGAATGACCAGTTAGCCTTAAGTTATACTGGAAGATACCAATTCATTTTTTCCAGACCTAAAATGTGCTTTAACAGACACAGAATTATAATGACTCTAAGAGAATTTTCCTTTATTTGTAATGTAGAAATTTTCATTGTGATGAATACCTGATTCAAAATCATGTCACAGAACATGCCTCAGGAGAGGAAATTAGTTAATACAGTATAAAGATGTTTTTATCATAAGTTTCCATTTAATTTGTTTAAATTCTTTCAAAGACTGTACTTGGTTGTCTTCAAAAATAAGATAATAAAGATAATAAATATAACATAATATGTAAATCTCACATCTCTTAATTCTGCTTGCTGCATAATTTTTCCCCTTTAAGATGAAATTATTATTTTGCTCAAAATTCAATACAAATCTGAAATTAGAAAATAATTTCTGATATAAAAATTTGTTTTTCATATTTTGTAATGTGCTGTAAAGAATGTTTTTCAAATAATTCCATTTTTACAACATTTATGGATGAAACTCCTTAAGTTTAGAGATGTCTTTTAAAAACAAATTCTAAAACGTAGGTAGCAAATTCTGACTTATTTCTTTAAATTTTGGACACAAAATATTACTCCTATATCATGCAATAATTTTGCATAAATACATAAATTATTTTTCATAATAGTAATTAAAATTATGAAAACTCCTAACAATCAGTGAAATTGAAATTTGAAATAGAATGTTCATCAATTTTTTATCCTGTTCTATTTTTTCCTTTTTTTACCACCAGTTCAGTGTACTAAATTGAAAAATTATTTTTTGGTTTTTTTGCATTCCCGTTCAATTCAAACAAAAATCAACCAACTCTGCATTAAAAGAAAGCTCTTAAAGAAATGATAGTTCTTCAGTGACATGATATGGATAAATAAATGCAAAATTTATTCTCAATTTATGATATCACACTAATGATAGTGTGAGAATGTCATTTATATCATAACTGTCTCATAAAATATACTAGAGCCTTTAATTTTTTCCTTTTCCAAGAGAAATAACACTTAGGAAAAACCTATGTTTGCATGTGCAAGAATGTTTATGATTCTGCTGGTTTTCTTTCTTTAGTTTGGAAATGGGAACACACAAAACTCTGGTAAGGGGCTTGAAAACTTCTAGTGTAACATGGTACTCAGTTCACCTTCGCCAAAACTTTTGGTAACGTATTTTCTGTTTGCTACTTGTGCTTCTTGGAGTAGCAGGTATATGTGGAGAAGAGTGAGGGTTGTGTTGCAAGAATACAATGGACAGAACAACACGAACATTTTGTGGGCTATGGAATAAGAGAAACCTTCCTCTTTTACAAGAAAATGCTGCCAGGGGGCATAAAATAGTTTGAAAGCTATAATGAATTTGCATATCATATTGTTCCCCAGTTTTCGATCTGTTTGCCCACTGTCCTTTAATATCCACTGAGGATATTAAACTCCTTCAGGGGTGTGGTTTTTGGTCTACTAAAGCACACAGCAGTTTATGCATTATTTCAGTTCAGATAAATCCAATTCATGGAAGTGGATACTTAAGCAAGTGTGTTGGTTTTGCTGTCAGGTGTCCATATTCTGTCCTCTTCAGTGGCATAAAAAACTACAAAATCATGTCAGGACATTGAAAACTGGATGCAGATCAGTGCAGATGCAAGGACACCTTGTACATTGCTCATGCATGTGATTGCTTTCTCAGAACAATTAGGGATCTGGTGTTCAGGATGTCACAAGTATTACACTGACAGTTAATGGATAAATGACCAAGACAGACAAATGCCATGATGGATGATGATAAATGCTTCTGGTTATACTTGATGGTCCAAGAACACCTTTGTTGGACAGACTGGCATGAATTGTACTTTGAAGAAAGATGGAAGTTAGCTTTGTGTCAATCACTTCCAAAATTTATTTTGGAGCACCTCAGCCTTGTAAAAGATATCTCGGGTTATGTCACAGCACAGCACTTCCAGAAGGCAGTAGTACCTCAGCATAGTTCAAGGATAAGTGTAAGGGTCATTGATACATTACACAGCAACAAAGCAACAAAGAAATGTGGCAAAGAGCAGAATTAAAGGAATGATTGTTTATGAGGTGTTTTCAATAATATCTGGACCACAATGGATCTGATTGTTTTGCTGATTCAGTCATGCTTGACATGCCATGAACTTGGCAAACAGCAGCTGTTCCCCTCCTCCACTGGCTCTCAGAATCACTGTGCCTAACCAACCTGACTGCACAATGATCAAAAGGTCATCAAATCTACTGAAGAATCTGAGCTGTGCAAATAGACAGGGAGAAAAGAAGGAAAACAGCAGAAACAGAAAATTGTGTACACTCAGCATAAATCGAGAAACAGACCATAAGTAGAAACTGAAGGAGATAATGAAATTTTCTGCCAGCTAAAATTCCAGGAGAGAAACCACTAGCCTCAAAGTCTCTCCTTAGAGACAAAACAGAATGATGGGAAAGAAGTTGCTTGTAGTTAGGGAACTGAAGGAAAGATGGTGACGTAACAAAAATAATGTGAGACACTAGAAATCTTGTGAATTTCTTACAAATATAAGAAACTCAAAAAATGAGAACTTGGGTTCCTTGGTTACTTACACTTTACATAATAAAATTTGTTTCAAACTATAGATTTAATAAAAAAAATTAAAGCAAGTTATGACTGTTCTAAGCCAGCTAGAATATTTCAATCTTCTATAATGGCAGTGAAAAATCAAGAGCTTCAGTCTTCAGGAAAAGCACATGCATATACAAACCCACGGGATTACAATGTAAAAGACTGTAATGCAATTAAATAAACATGCTTACTTCAATCCCTCTTCGTAATTGAAATTGAAGAGTTTTTTTAGCTTGGGATATATTATTTTTGTTTTTGGTGTGGGTTTTTTTTTTGGTCAGGAGACATGTATTTGTTTTGGTATGCTGATATCAATAGTGAGTTTCTTTTAGCATAAAAACTGTCTTAATTTTTCTCTTTGAAAGTTCACAAGGTGCTGGGACTAGAAAAATAAGTGAAATCCAGGATTACCTCGAAGGTTCCCATCCAGTTAACAAAGACCATTTAAACATCATTTCTTTGTTCATAACAATTACTCCTACACAAGTAAATCAGTTATAAATATTACTTGTCTGTGAGAGATCAGTGTGCCCCAGTGTATTCCTAAGAAGTTGTGGGCAGGAGCAGACAAAGTGACAAAGCTAAAACATACACCTGTCATGAGACTGATTGATGTATCTGTTGCTTTCAACTGAGTCATGCAGTCAAGGCATCCTGCTCAGGTGAGGCTACAAGGCCAAACCTCACAGCTATGTGGTTTTATTATTTACTTAATATTCCCTTTTACATGGTAATTTATAATTACCCGGCTGCTTTTGCAACAGGAGTAAAATTCAAATTACAGGAGCAGTTCTATTAAGAAGTCCTGAGTACTTACAAAAGAGAAGTTATGTTCGTGATTTATGGTATATATGAAAATTTAGGACAGATGTGACTCACTGGAGTGCAAGCAGAGTGAAAACATTTTTATCTATTAAATCAGGAAAAAATACCCAACAAACCCAAACCCTTTAACTCCCTGTGAATTTGCAGTTTACTTTAGGGGAATTTGCCAGTTGCAGACATAAAACCTGCAATGCAATCTAGATAAGCAATGCTTGATTGCTACAAGCACAGAAGCCTTTTCTAAACTCCTGAGTAAACTTGAAGTTATAGTTTTGGCATTGTTTGCAGACCACTAAATATTCCAGGTCCCACTAGTCCTGTACTGTTAAAACCCTGGTTTCCACAAATTAGATTCCTAGTGCAGAACCGAAAGCAGCACAAGGGAAGGGAGGGAGGGAGGAAGGACAGGCATGTGACTGAAATTGTGGACTTCTTGCATAAAAGAAAATTGGAATGTCAACCTTTGTCTGTTTCCCAAGCCAATAAATCTTTGAATTAAATGTGTTCATGAGCACTTGAAACGAAAAGCCAGCTCTACTTCCTCTCAGCCACTTTAACAAACCACAGAAGGGAAAAAAAAAAAGATCAAACAGTAGGAAGGCAAAAAAAGCTGAACAGGCATATAGACTTTGGCACACAGAAAATTAAAACAGTTTAAAAATTGTCTTCACTTAATAGCAACCCAAACTGTTTGAAATAATTGCTGTTCAGCAACAAAGATAAAGATACACTACTTCACATAAATATCTAATGACTTGAACATGAGGAACTAACTATAATGGAGTGTCATATTAAAATATAAAAACCACTGATGGAAGTTGCAGAAGCAATCCAATCTCTAAAGTTCCATTTTATGGTGAGCTGCAAGTTTGATGATTAGTGATGGGTGCAAAAGCATTATAATTCACAGCAAACCTGATAAGTACCATTGTGATTATCCGTTTTAAATGCAAACTGCAAAGAGGACAACTACAAGTGTTATTCAGAAAGCTCTAGGGCCCAAAGCATATTTTTAAATGTCAAAATACAAGTATATTTTGAAAAGATGCATAAAATATTCTCTAATACTCTAAAATAATGTCTTCTGGAGCTTTCAAAGTAACACACAGAGAATATAAACATTTTAGATGTTTATCTTTAGGGTTTTTATCATCACAGATGATAAATTCAACTCCATATTCAAATATTGGTGACTGAATAAAGGATACAAATCTTTCCAATGTGGAATATAAATATCAACTGGGGAGAAAAATGCAGTACAGTACAATGACGTACATATGGACTTTATCTCAAACATTTATGTTGAAAATGTATATGTGTAAAACAGTTACAAAATAATATATGATATGTACAGATTGTTAATATTATGAAATTATAGCTAATGTGTTCAAATATATTCATATTGTCATTTAACTTCTTTTCTTACTGATGATAGGAAAACAAAAAAGAAGAATGGAAGAAAAAGTTTCATGTAATTTCATTCTACTAACATTCATTACAAAAGAGGAAAAAAAAAATAAATGTGTAGCTCTTGGTTATTTTACCAGCTAGATTTAAAGTAAACCTCAAGGAATTATTCTAATTGGATTATATATTTGCTTAATAATTAAGGAGTTACACCAGCACAGGTACTTCTTCTTCCTTAGAAGCTCCACATGTTCAGGATATGAATAACAAAAAAAGTATTGGGTTATAGAAAGAAAACAAAAAGTCTGGCCTTCCTGTTCAGTTCTGCTTCTTACTTTTCTGTACTTATCCATGGGAAAGCATGCTCATCTGTACAACCCTTATGCTGTGATCTTGACAGAATTCCCACCACTAAAGAAATTATGACAAAGTCAACTTTACCTTTTAACCAATCTAGATTGTAGAGGAATCACTTGTATCATTGAATTAAATACTTCCAAATGAATTACTCAGATTCCTCTGATAAGCTGTGCTTCATAGAAAAGAAGTATACTTAGAGGAGGTGGATATGATTCTGGGACTTAAACCAACATCAGGACTCATAGATTACAGCACTTTTTCTCACTACAGTTACCGCAGTAGAGGAAACAGGGCATGTTTACAGTCTTTCATCTATAGTTTCATTTTTTTAGATATATTATTAGCTGATGTCAATTAGAGATGCCTTCAGGTCACTTTAACTCACCATTGACATGTTCATCTTGCTTACAATGACAACAGTCAGAAAAGTGCAAAATAAAATTCAAGAACAAAGGCATTACTTGCATTGTTTGTGGCTTAGCCATTACCACTAGGCCCAAATCCTCCATGATTTCAAGTTGTTCCTTAGTGTATTGCCCTATTTTCCTCAAAACCTCACTGCAACATCTTTTTTATCATGCAGCTGTTAATTCAACTATTACACAGAAACAACAGGATAAGGATTACAAATTTTCATGAGGTTAAAAAAATAAAACTTCAGGAAACGCAAAATAATTCTCAAGTCTTGTCTGATCTGAAAGTATACCATTCATACAATTTTTCCTTTTGCAATGTGTAGAAATTTAAAGATATCCAGGATGGACTATCAGACAAGGAAAAGTAGTCCCTGCTCTTTTATATCTATATTACTCCATGTATGTAATATCCAGCTCCTAGTATTAAGAAGTCGTTTGGGAACACTCAGCATACACATTTACCCCTGGGAGCTGAGATTCCAAGAGTTTGAATGGTTAATGAAACATTTTCAGATTTCCCAGCAGCCATATTAAGATTAAACTTTCATACCAATATGACACAAAAGCGTCAAAATTGCACTCTGACCTTCATTCATGTAATTCAGTTAAAGTACATCAATCTTCTTTTCTTTTCTTGGTTGAGTGGAGATCGTGCTGTTTCATTTTAGGAGCAATTTGCCCATGGTGTATTAAGTAGCACATTATGTGTTGGTGAAATGGAATATTGTGAAAAAAGAGGGATAGCAGAAGGAAATGTACCTCGTAAATTTTTTTTTTTAATCTATGAATTACCTGTTCTGTTCTCTGCAAGAGGATTGTCTTTGACAGTATCATCTAATCAGATTTCACTGAGAATTTCATGCCTCTCCACTCCAAGAGGAAAGAAACAGAGACCCGTTAAAAGATGATGGCTGAAATTGAAAGGAAAAATCAGTTATCAAAGGCAAGACTGAAGAAGATTGAACTGCCTAAGTTAGAAAACGGAATCTAAAACCTGGAGCTTGGTGGCTGCCTGGGTTTCTTAGACCTTGGTATTTTGCAATATCTTGTTCTTCAGGCCTTTGCAGGTGAAGCCCTAACTGCAGTATACCTCTTTGTGAAATTTAAAAATAAATGCTACTCAACAACACTGACTTGTTACAGCAGCACAAATATCCAAAATGCAGACTTAATGGCTTTTTTTTTTTAAATCAATTTCCATGACTGCCACCCAGTTTTCTATAGTAGTCAACTACAGAGAATAAAACTCTCCTCAGAGGGAGGGGGTATAAGCCCAAATTTCTCATCTGCCAAGTGAAGGCTCTATCAGGAGGCAGGTCCTGAATCTGCCCCCATGTTTCTGTGTGTGTGAAGATACATGGAAATATTTGGCTTATTTCTTTCTCTCTCTTATTGAGGATAATATCAAAAAGTAGTATTATTCATTTGTGATTAAAATATATCTGACATTGCAGTATTATTTACACTGTTTATAAGATCCCCTCAATATGATTTCTCACTTTGTTTTATGCTCCTGACATGTTTCAGTCTACATTTTTAATTATAATAAGTAGAGCACAAATTTAACTGGAATTTAAAAAAAATATATATCCCAAAGTTGTATTTCATACTTTTGATGTTTTTTCTACAGTATTTAATTCTTATTTACATAGAAAAAAACTTTGACAATAAGATTAGATAATCAGTAACTTAGGAAGCTTTTCGAAGTAGAAAGGCAAGACTTTCCAGGTTCTGTGGTTTCGTTAATATAAAAATATCTATGAGTATGATACAGATTATTTTAAATACTGAATTCTGCACTGTGTACTTCATCAGACTGCAAGATCTTTTCTTCCCCATGTGGACTTCAGTACAGTTGTCCCTTTACCCTCTACATTGCCTTCATCATTGTGCTAAACAACAAGGTTACTTTGTGACCTTCTTTTAGAGTGCGGTTGTACATTAAATAAATGTTAATTCATCCCAGCATCATCATTCTAACAGATTATAATGACCTTAGGTTCCTTCTAGGTTGAAGTGAAGACAATTGCTTTACAAAATGGTTTATTCCAAGAGTTAATTATATTGTGGATCCTTTAAGAAGTACAGTAAAACCCTTCTAGCAATGCAAACCTTTTTCACAGGGTCAGACAACCCTAATTGTTCATCTTCTATACTAGTGCTAAAATGCTATTAGCACAAAAAATTGTAACTCTGGCTGCCTTGCTGTGTCAAGGTATTCTGGACAGGGAATGGGCCATATCCATGCCTCTATAGTAACTTCTAGTGGGAAAACATTTAATTGTAGTTGTAGCCTTCAGACAAGACCCAGCAGGCTAAAGAGGGGAAAAAAGAGATAATCAGATTCAATGTTCTTTAAATCCTAAATTCATCACATTCTCCCTTATTTCTCTTTGTTAGGACTGTGGCAGTGAGCTTTCCATCCTAGTCTGGATGTCATCTTTTTTAGCTTTCCTAAAAGATATGATAAGATTAACACATCTTCCCAAGATTTTCAGAGAGAAATTAATACGGATTGGGCTATTTCTGCATCAGGTGAAAACTCACCTACATTTGGTTTGGTGCGTATATTTGCTTAATAGTTATTTAACGTGGCAAGTGGAACATTCATTCTAATTGGGAAAAATGCACTCTAATATTTTACACTTGCAGTGGGCAAAAACTTTTGAAAAGTAAATTAGACAAATCACAGAGAAGATAATATTTTAAAAATATTAACAAGCTCAATCGGCTATTTGAAAACTAAAAAATACCACCCAAATCTCACTTTTTATAGCTGGCCATATTCTTTCCCTCTTTCTTAATAAAAAAAATATATCCTTGAGATAACTTTGTATGACATAAAACTAGCTTTTCCCAATTTTTGTTTCTGCCTTTTAAGAGCCATTTTGGGCACTCCAAGGTAGACAGGTCAGCCTCACACATCTGCTCATTCACATAAAAAAGTGGAAGTGAGAAAGTCTGTGGATCATGATAAGGATACAGCAATCGGTGAAGTAAAACCAGTGTGGATTTGTTCACAGGAAAGTAGGACTGCATCAAAGGTGATGGTTACTCTGTGAGACAAATGCAATGACTTCAAATGTCATGTCCTTCCTTCCCTAGGTTTTTTGTTTGTTTTTTTTTGGCTGAGAACAGCATCATATAATCTGGAATATTCATTTGTTCCGTAGGAGTCAGCTGCATTTCCAGCCTCCTCTCGCAGCTCCTTGTGCACCTCCACCCCACTCACACCCTCCTGCACTGCTCAGCAATAGCTAAAACACTGGTGTGCTATCAACATTGTCTTGGTCACAAACCAAAACCAGCACCATACAAGCTGCTATGACTAAAATTAACTCTACTAATGAGAAAAACCATACAAGACCTTATTATTACTGCATTTGATTGTACTAAAGGTGTTGATGTGCATTAAAAACATTAGTAGTCTACCCGAACCTCTACAGTGTTCCTCAAATTCCTGTGTGCTGTAGGGTTCACTCAAAAGATTTACATGGGATTATAAGATATCCTAGGAAGGATATATCTATTCTATTTACTTCCCTTCAGCCTCTATTTGTGAGATCTTTCAAGTCCAGTGCCAGATCCAACTATCGAATCGGTCCTAATTCTTGGGTAGCATGTTAACCAATATTAACAGGCAGGGCCTGTGAGTTGTTTAATATTATTAAATGTATTGTCAGATAAAAAGATTGAAACACTTAAAAGTTCTTTTCTTATGGTTAAAGGCTGAGTGGAATTGACCTTACCTGTTTAAGCTTTTTAGGGTTTTAACTTCTATGTCTGTGTGGGTCACCCTATGCTTCTGTTCAGTCAAAGAATAAAATTAGGCTCAAAGCTCAGTTAATTTGCCCTATTTTGTCTATAGCACTCCTATGTACTTTAGGTATTTCCTTTAGGATGAGATGAACCAAAGATGTTCTTTCTCTCATTTCATGATAAAACACATCTACAGGATGTAGATGGCAGACTCGGATGTAATCTACCACACTTTACCAGAAAAATCCAGATGCAAATCCTCTCATGACTGATTTTATTCTATTTTTGACACCAACTAACCCTGCCATCTAAACTACTTTAAATGTTGAAAGACTTTCATGAAAACAATGGTTTGTCATGTAAAATTGTGAGAGCTCTAAACAAAAGTTCTGACACAAGGAGATAGTTTATTTACTCACACTCAAGCACAGACCACAAAAGGGTTCACCCAAAGAACAGTTTTTGTAGGAGGGCATAGCTATTATCTTAGAGTCAAAAGGCCATTAGAAGCTGGTAATTTGGGCATATTAAATGGCCACGGTTAAAAAAATTATCTCTGATATTCTCGTGAAATGATATCAATATGAGAAAGCTCCTGCATTTTTATTGAATCAGTACTACCTTATTCTATGTTCCACTAAAGTAATACAGGGAATCTCCTAATCATTATAGACCACTATTGCTACTTGTTAACCAAATGTGATAATAGTAATAATAATAACATTAGTATTTTCTTCCAATGTTATTTATGCTGGCAGAAATTCACTCATTTAAGATTCTCAGCCAGATATTTCTTTGCACCTTCAAGATGATTTCTAAGCCCTTGACAAATATTCTGGGAGATAAAGGGTATTAAAACTGACCAATGATAAGAGATGAGACAGGATGCTGAATCCTCAGTTACACAGATTTAGTGGTTGTGGACTTTAACAGAAGGGCAGCAGCATTTATTCTAGGAAATTCTGTCTCTGACAAACAAAAGACACTTCTACAGAAGATAAACTTTTATTTTGCTGTAACTGAAAAGCTGCCTCACTGTGACAGCAACAACTTTCTCTGTAGGATGAATATGTTTGCTGGCACAAGCACCTAGACTTTCCTTGTGATGGTAGACATGGTGAAAGAGAAAAATTTCAGAGTCTGGGTTGCTTCCTTCCTATATACTGCACTTTCTCTGAGGTGTTATTAATGTTGTAATCATGTATTTAATATTATTCTATTATTTCACAGTTTTTGAATCTACTGCATTCACTAGCTTTTTCACTAGTCATGGAAGGCCAAGCATCTCATGTAAAAAACAATGTAAGTGTACAACAAGGCAAAGAGGACACACAAGAGTTTAAAGAAGAAAACAAGATGAAAAATAAGATGGAGTACAGCAGAGCTTCATCACTATCTCTAAGTCCATTCAAAATATGGTTGTACTACCTCTTGGCTTTAGTAAGCTTCAAAAGCTCGATTCTCCCTAGTTATGCTTAAAGGCCTGAAAAGGTCCTTACATTTTGCCTTTTAATGTTTGTACAAAAATTAACTGACTATACTGTCAAAGCTGTACTAATTTTTGGCACCAATACAAATTGTGGTTTTAGGAAAATTAGCAAGAGACTGTAATCCTGAAAATCTGAACCATAGAGAATAAAAGTTTTTCACACTATTTTGCAAATCAGCTAATTAAAGGTGAAGAATTTTTTATAGATTTGAGAGTGGTGACATCTGCTAAGTCTGACTTTTTCTCTATATTTTCTTCTACAAGAATATCAGGAATGACTGTGATACATCTCAGAGTGATTTAGTTCTTCATTCACGTACCTTTGTGTTGCTTGTATTCAGTTCACATCTAAAATTCACAAACACAATGTTTAGAGATTTACTTTCTTTCAACTAAAACCTGAGAATACAGAGAAATGCATAATAGCTTCAGGGAGGTCAGGAAATGATCTGTCAGTAGGTATAGGGAAAAAACAAACTGCTGTTAAAACTGAGAGTGGATGCAGGTCATCAAAATGATACTCTACACTGTTTGACTAGTTCTCCACTCCCTATAATGGGAGTTTTAACACATATCTGGAATGCAGACTACTGTTTGGAGATAAGAAAAGCTAGGAGTCTGAATCTGTAGTTGGGAGAATTCTTCTAAGGTGTTAGTCTAATCTTCTAACCCATCTCTGGTAGTGGATGTAATGGGTGCTGAGGTATAGAAAGAGTTAAATACGATGAGAGTTCCACAGGATATTCTCTCTGTCATCCAGTAATTAAGAGCCATTTCTATTAAAATTTACCTGCCTCCTTTGTTAAATACATCACTACTACTGCCTTGTCTACTCTTGCCAACAAGTCAGACCAACAAATAATTCTTCTAGAACTACAGTTATCAGCACAGATTCATCAACCTGTATAGCTCTTCTAGATTCTTCCTGATATTAACCCATACAAATAAATGAGGGGTTTAATATCTGTGTCTTTATCATGTATTTTTCTGGCTTAGCTTTCAACTAAAACAGTAACTGCCACACTGAGGACAGATTTTCATCTGTTTATCTCTCAGATAACTGTTTTGACTATGGACTGGTACTCTTGAATTTTCCCAGTTTGATACAACTAATTTGCCAGTCTTCATTAAAGACATTTTCTCCATGGAAAAAGAGTATTCCCTTTCTCTCACTCACACACAGGGAATTGTGTGTCCTTGTGTTATGATGTTTCTTCATTTTCCAGCTGCATGCAGAGGTAATCCAACCAGCTATTTTAAATTCAACAGCTATAAAATTAGAGGGGATGGATTTTTTTAGTGCAGCAGAATGATTCCTAGGA
This sequence comes from Pheucticus melanocephalus, assembly GCA_013398405.1. Classification (NCBI taxonomy): domain Eukaryota; kingdom Metazoa; phylum Chordata; class Aves; order Passeriformes; family Cardinalidae; genus Pheucticus; species Pheucticus melanocephalus. The sequence goes on along the minus strand of VZSJ01000368.1, from coordinate 1,885,368 downwards.
ATGTTACGTGAAAAATGAGTATATTTACCTGTTCTCAAAAACTCTGCAGCCAGAGCTGCATAACTTATGCAGATTTATGTCTGATTCTTGGAGTTACATGCAAGAACAAGGCTATCGATTTTGAAATCCTTTCCATGTGTAATCTCACAGTTGGAGCAAATCAGCATTTGTAAACTAAAGGTATCTGAAACATGATTTGAAGACAGAAATGCTTTGCTGCAGTGCATGCTTCCACTGTTTTTTATATATATTAATTCGCTTTCTGGAAATCCACACTACAGGATGGTACAAGGAAAAAAGAGCAGAGTAAACTATATGTCCTAAATTCTGGCATTCATAAAGAGCATGATTAATTGTAATTATTTTGCTGTAAATTTGGAAAAAATAGTTAATATACATAGAAATGTCTGTTAGAAAAACAAGTTAGAAACAAACACATTTGTACATTGAAAAAGGTAGATAATAAAACATCTGAAGTATGTATAATTATATGTTTATATAGTGCTTTCTACTTAGATTAAGTATTACTTAATGTTAAACTGCAAGCACTGTACTAACTACACATAATAAGAACTTATTCAAATGTTATGGCTCCACCTCTGACAAAATTTTATTGGAAAGCTGCTCATAAAAACACATAAAAATTTATAATTTCTTGGACTGTAATTTCAAATAACAGCCTATAGTGATTTTTTAAAATATTAAATTAGAAATTGTCTTGTAAAATTAAACTGCTGCTTAATGCATAATAATATTTCATTTAAAACTTCCAGCAACATGTTGTAGTAGTGTTTAAATAAAGAGGAAAAGTTATTAAAAAGTTCTTTCACTGCTTTACAATTTTAAAATGAATTGTCTTCATCTTAAATATGTGAACTATTTTGGCAGAATGCTTAAAACAGAAAGCTAATGGAATACAAATGTTCAAAGTTAACTAAGATGAGTCAGTGGTGAAAATGACTGAACCAAAACATTTGCCTGGAACTCAAGAAAAAAAAGAGAATTTATGACATTTGGTAGAATAGGCAGGAAACTCAGGAGATCTACAAGGATGTTGTGAGGCTATGAAGGGAGAAAATTGAAAGGAAAAAAGTTCAACTACCTGGATAGTGCCATAAAAGACAATAAAAACATTTCTGTAGATACATCATCTACTAAAGAGGGTCTAAGGACAATGCCTCTCCTTTAGAGGATGTGGGAGGAAATATAGTGAGATAGGATGAGGGGAGTTTGAGGCACTTAATTCCTTCTTTACTTAAGTCTTTATAGTAAGACCAGTTGTTCTCCAGGTGCCCATAACTTGCCCTGTCACTACACACCTTTGTAAAAAGTCCCTCTCCAGCTTTCTTGTAGGTCTACTTTAGGTACTAGAAGATGCTGCTTGGTCTTCCAGGAGCCTTCTTCAGGCTGAACAACCCCAGCTGTCTCAGCCTGGCTTCACAGGAGAGGTGCTCCTGCCCTCTGATCATGTTGGTGGCCTCCTCTGAACTTGCTCCAATAGGTTTGTGTCATTCTTATGCTGGGGACGCCAGAGCTGGACACATTGCTCCAGGTAGGGTCTCATAAGAAAAAAAAATCATAAAAAAGGGGGGAAAAAAGCAAAGATAAATTTATAAATTTACAGCATCCCCTGTGCTACTTATTACATGAAGATGGAGAATATGAAGGACAGACACAATGTAAGAAAAGCTGTGATAAGGGAATGTTAAATTCAATAGATGGAATAATTACACTAATTCACTAACTGTTATTCTGTTGTTTATTTCTATTGTCCATTTATCCCTAAATTTGTGTTTGTGTAAAGCAGTGCCAGCCAAACTGTTTCTGAAAATTTCAAATTAAATAAATCACTATAATACCAACCCTGGAGGGAAGGTTACAGATGCTGGAGGAAGCTTAATCTGAATCAATAGCCAGAGAGGAGGATTCACTCATTTCTTTTTACACTTAAATGTAGCCTGCAGTTTCTCATATGGCTGGAAGAAACTGTGGGTGGCTGATAAGTATCAGGAAATTCTCTCAGCTTGAACCGCTTCTCAGTGTTTTGCAAAAGCAAAAGGATATAAGCACCAAAAAGGGTTCTGTAGTAATTCATTTGTCTGCCCTTTTCAGAGCTAATTAAACACAGAAACTTTCTAATTCATCTATCAACTGGGTTTTATTTATTTATTGTAGAAAATAACCACACCAAATATCAAAAGCAACAAATGATAAGAAATAATTCAGCATTCTATGTGCTAAATCTGAAATGCACATTAATGGAGCACCAGCAAGTTTGACAAAATGCCATGGCATAATTATTTCCTAATTAGCCAGTGTAGTCAAACATGTAGGATTTACTGCTACTTACATGACTTTTCATTGTAGAACTCAAAAAAGAAAATGATAATGGCTTCATGCAGTAAAGACGATTCTCTTGGTTTTGGTTCATCTGCTTAGATAGTTTCAAAATGACATTGTATGCTGAAGCACCTCATGTTTAGTGTCATTTTTGATTTAATTTTAAAATCTCTCTAGAGTATGAAATACAAAATGACAAAGACACTGAATTGAATAACAATTGCATGTTACAATTGTGTGTTACGATGTGCTAGCCAAGATCCTAATGCCAAGTCTTTATTGTAAATCACATTGATCTGTAATTACAATGAACTGTTAAGCTTTTGTATTCACAGAGTTTTTGGAAATAAATCAATGCATCATACAGAATCAGTATCAAATATGTGAAACAGAAAAGTATTTCTGCCTAGAAATGTTGTAAACTTCTAGAGAATATTCTGAATCCTTATAGATGTTTTTATATTTGAGACTAAAAATAAGAAATCTTTTCTTCCTCTTTTTTTAAGAAAATATTTGCATAAGAGAAAAAAAATTCTGAAGGTTTTTTTTGAACTCTGAAAGGAGTGATCTAATGAGATGTATTTTTCAGCTTGAAGAACAAAACCTACAATTTAAACTCAACTGATTGATCCAGGTCAATCTGAAGAGAAAGGCTGGCATTTTATAAAGTGTCTGTGTTCCCAAACTGAGAGCACACAAATATGTTGAGAGAATAATACACTCAAATTCTACTGTGACTTTTTGACAGAGATCTGGAAAGCATTTTACCATGAAAGTTTCATATTTCTTCTACTGTGGAAGGAAGCAACATTGGAGCCAATTTTACCACACTGTGATACCTTTATTTTCTGCAGTTTACAGCTTATGTTTAGTAACCCACTAGTTATGAAAAGCGCATTGTTTTATCCAAAAAAAAGCTATGTTAAAATAAACAGAATGAAATTGTGTGCATTGAATTTTTTTTAAATGGTAGCATTCTGTCCTTAGATAAAGGGGGAGGGTAGGAGGGAAGAGATTTTTAATATCCCTAGCATGGCAAGAACTCTGCTTTAGAGATCTTTACCCTGTAGTGTCCAACCAAAAAGCAGAATGTAAGGTCTGCATAATGACTCAGCATAACCATGTCAGCTCCTAATAACTCCACACAGACACCTGTGGATTTTCTGATAAATACTGATATGACCCATTTTTAATTAGCTTAATAAGGTCGCACCACAATTTAATGCTTAAATATGTATACAGTTACAAAGGTAATGTAAACCAGACCCTATTATATGTTACATGAAGACTGTGGGTGAGGAAATTTAACTGCTCTCTGCCATCTAAATGTACCTCATCAAGCAATTGATAATTTAACTTGTTTTATATAACTTAAAGCTGTACTTTTAAATCAAAAAGTAGTGGTATAAAATAGGATCTGGTGGATTGAAGATCCAAAATTGCTCATTTAGATCTTTTTCATTGCATGTATACATGCAGCATCCTCTTCTTTCAATCTCCACTTCTCAAAATTTAAATTTTCAGAAAACCATTGTTGAGATTCAGAGTACATGTTGTATACTACAGAGACCCTGTAAAAAAATGTATATTTGAAAAAAAAAGGGGAAATTCCAATTAATAAAGTTACATATCTAGACAAAAATGAACACTTGTCTTCACCATGGCACAGAAACACGGAGTCAGAAGGGGAGTGAAGACCATGGAAACATTTGTAGTGTCTTCTGTGATTTTTCAAGTTGGCAGCAGTCTCCCATTACAGAACTGACTCTTTTACAAGCATGTTTTGAACAAGAATAGCGTGACTCAGGTCAGGCATTCCTCATCCAGCAATAATGCAAACAGGTCAGGGAGAAGACTTAGAACAGGCGTCTGGAAGAAATGTTACCATCCCCACCTCTGTTGCTGAGTGATCCTTAGGTCTGACTTCAGTGATCAATTCCAAATATCACAGAATTGAAGGAGACATTGCACTTATGGTGCCCATAGACTTTGAAATCTTCCTCTGAAAGTTTAGCAGGTGTAAAGAGTGATTTCAGTTAGAAGATACAAGCTGCCTACATATTCAGTGGAGAAAGACAACACGTACCTCTTCTCCAGTGCTTTTCATCAGCACATCTTAAAGACCTTAAAGTTGGTTGGGTTTTTTCCTTCCACCATGTCCTTAGTCCTACATACTTTTTTTCAGGGTTTCTACTCATAATCAAATCTGTGCATAAAACGTCCTCTAATTTAGAATTTTGAAAATGTATAGATAATTTTGGAAATCCTTCTTCCAAAAGGCAGAAATTTGCCTCACCTGGATGCAGATATCCCTGAGGTGAATTCATTTTCTCACTATGCAATCTCTAGCATTTGACACAGTACTTACCTGTACACTCATTGATTTACTATTTCATGTGAAATAGCCCTTGCAAAACAGAGGAGGGGTTTTAAACCTTAGTATTCTTTATACACTGAAAGATGTACAGACTTTCAAACTGACAGTAACACTTTTATCTAAAGGAATTAGACATTTTTCCACCAATATTAGCTCCAGACAAGAACCAGATATGATGCTAAATAAAAGCAGCCTGTTGACTAAGAAGGCAATGTGTTATGGGCCTTTAGAGGATAAACTTTCCATAAGAGAGTCTTCATGGACTGATTTCTAAAAGGGCAGACCAGAATTTAATTATAGAAACACATGATTTGAAAGATCTCCAAGATGCAGCTATCTACAATTTAATTATCTATACTAAGCTTGAGGCCTAGAATGTCTGCATTGACAGTGCAAAATCAATTCAGGAGAGATATCTCTGTAGATTTTTGAATGGAAAAAAAATCCCTTAAAATGGAGGTGAAAGGAATTGCAGATTGTTCTCTGGAGATGCTCTCTTCCCAGAATGATTACACAGATTAAAAGTCTATAATTTAGATAAAGTAAATCCCATCTTCATTGTCTCAAAATTTTGAAATGTCTCCTCTAATATATCACCAAAATGGCACTGGTTCTATCACTTTAGTCATAAAACTGTATTCTTGAAAGGATATTGGTTCATTACCGTAAAACCCGGTGAGCTGGTGCTAACTTGTTTTGAATGCTCTAAATTTTCTGTGGAATAAGAACTTTTAAAAACTTGTTTTTAAATACCTCTGAGGCAAACTGCAAAACCAGACTTCCTATGGTAGGGCTGGTCACTCCTTGGCATTCTAAACTCTGAAAACTTAAATGATAGTTCTGCTATTGAATGTGTTTGCATTTTCCACAGCAGGATAATACATTTTCCTATTTATAAACTCAAAAAATTATAAAGTGCTTACCATAACCTGCCTACACAAGTGAAAGCTTATTTCTTTGTGCTCACCATGGTGTAGCTCATTTCTTGAGGCACAGAGAAGGACATTGTAAATAACATTTCAACACCCACTTCCCAGTTAATATTGAGCAAACAGAATGTATGGCTAGTCCATTAAAAGTAGAAAAAGGTTAATAAATACATAAGAGCTGTTAGTCATGTCTGTAATCTGCCACATACAACAAGAATCACCATTAAAGAGAGAAAAAAGCTGATATTACAGGTCTTGCTTCAGCTTCACTAACTGTAAAAAATACGCCCTGCTCCTATTTCTCCTCCTTTCTATGTTTCCTGCTTCTTCCTGCATTTCAAACACAGCACTGTGATCAACACACTGATTTTGGCCAAAGGAGGCTTGAGCTGAAGGCACACAAGATACAAGCTGTGCCTTTCACTTGGTTCTGCTGTGAACAAATATGATTTACTACAAAATGTGTTTCACAGCACCAGTCACAGGTAACTCTTTCTAAGTTAATTGGGAGAGGAAGCGAGATGAAGGGTACAGGATCAGTCTAAGCAACCATCTCTGATGCTTAGTATTTAAAAGAGAGAGGGGTGAAATGAAATAATGGTTTTGTGATGCTTGAGTATCAATTCCAATACTGAAGACAGCTTTAGCTTCAACTAATATTTTAAAATTTTGCAGTAAAGAAGAAAGATGAAAACTACCACTTGAATTCGTGTTCTTAATGGCAATTCTTCATGGACTTAAGAAATTGTAAGAATGGTTTAAATGAAATTATGTTTCATATTTAGAAGCTGATATAATTACTGAAAACTTAACTTGTACTCTGGCCTTGTGCTTGCTTGGTCCAGTTTCCAGGCATCACTTTTTCTTTGCTGCTGACTTCTTATTAATTATTTCATGTTTAATTCTTTCATGTTTATATTTCTCATGTCAACTGTTTATCAGGGTAAGTTTTAGTCCCTTTTATTTCCCTTGAAATTAAGAAAATAAAAGCTAAGGCATTCTACCCATTGGTAAGTACTAAGAAAGAGAATCTTAAAATACACCTGGTCCAGGAATTTTATAAATTAACTGCAAAAAGGCAGTTGTAAAAACTTTAAAGAAAAGTTAAATTAAATAATGGTATTATGTATGTTTTTCTAACCCTGAGAGAGCTGACTCTTTACAAAATAATTTATTTTTTGATATCAAAGCACTTCAATCTCAACTTACTTTTAATAGATGGCTTTAGTGGCTGTATTTGTGGTGGCAGAAACCTTAGAGAACACATTGCACCAGTGCTGTAGCTCATGAAGAAACAGACGCAGTGTAGTGTATCATGACAGGCTGAAATGGAATTCCAGCCGTGTGAAGGTAAATTTTCCAGCTGTGCTAGCACAGATTGGAATAACTCACTCATGACTGCTGCAGAAGAAAGTGTCAGTCTATATCTCAAACTATAGCTATCAACCACTTTGTACCACTGCCTGCAGCAGAGAGGGAAAAATTCAGAAGTAACAATGTGAGATTAATGCATTTCTGTGAAATAACTTGCAGTATTACAATATTTTATAATATTTAAATAATTTTTGCTCTGAGTTTATGAGCATTTAGATTTTTTTTTAATGTGTATATTACTTATTGCCATGATAACTTTTTTCCCTTAGAGTGGCTCCTTTTTTACACATATTCAATGTGCTAGTGAAGATTTTTCTACTATCATGAGTAATAAATAAAGTTAGTTATGCCCACACATAACTGCAAAATAGGAATAGAACTACAAGAAGAATATACACACAGGAGGATGAAGCAGAATGATTGCAGAAGGACCTGGAGTATCAAAAAATGGACTCTTAAAAATATCAGTCACTAAATCAATAATGCATTATGTTTCTTTGAAAAAACAACAGGTAGATTTTGAGCAAGTGAACTGGTCAAATCAACAACACTGATTTTAACTAAGGACACTTTTTTCCTATTCAACAATTCAGAACTCACACTGACTCTCCCAGGTCTTATTTCTGTGATTAAAATTCATCAGACATCCAGCTCTTTGGCTTATGCTTACAGGAAATGGGATTTCTAAATTAGTTTCCTATCTAATGCCGGCTTGGAGTAGTTTGAGCTTCAAGATCAGACAAATACAAGTCTTTGAAGAGGGACACAGGAACCTAAAATGTGCAGAGATATCAACAGAAGATACATATTAACATCACTGGGTTTAGATAATGCTTCTCTCTCCTTTCTTTTTTCCTGGCCTCATGATATGTTGCAATTCACAGAATATGAGACATTACCTTCAAAAGGAAAATCCAGCATAAAAATAAACAAGAGAACTGAAGAGAGGAATGATGAAGAATGTCAGCATTTGGATGGTTCCCACAACAAGTAAATAGCAGGATCCTTATTAGAGCACATATCCTATTTTTTGGTCAAGGCTATGAACTCCTCTTGAAGTAGTGATTATCTGTTTTCCCAGCTGTGGCAATACAAGCTCATTCCTGACTAGACTTTCTAAACTAATTTCCCTTGGAGTTTTTTAGATTAAATATCATCTCAGAAATGACCAACTTAATTTTAGTTGGTGTCTGGTCTCACCATCTCTGATTTCAAACATATAAAAATCATCAGACAAAGCAATCCTTTATTAAAATGGTGAGAAACTAGCTAGAATAAAGATATGTTCTCATTAAAAATGTGTTGTTTTTATATGACAATTTAGTAGTTTCTGTACCTATAAAAGGCAAGTATATCAGGGACAGTCTATAATTATCATCTATATCCCAGCTTGGTTGTATATTTATACCTATAAATCAAAACAGAACATTTTATCAACTGTGAAGGCAAAGGAAAATCTTCCCCTGCTCTTATGCAAGAAATACATAAAGTGCAGACATGGCTGGCAGTGCCTCACAGTCTCTTGCACTTCTCTCCTTTTTGCACACATGTCTGGGTTTTATATGTGACTCAGTGAAAACTTACAGTACCTTAGTGGTTCATACCTTTTAGTTTGCCTGAAATGAAAGGAAAATGTCTCTTAAGGTGACACTGTGCCTTCTGTGCTCTCATCCTTTTTCCAGCACATATTTCACATACCACTAATCTCATGATTTCTGACTTTTGTCTGGGCTCATAGTGACTTTCTGTAGAAGTTAAAATCCTCTCAGAAAAACTGTGCGCCCACTCAAAAACAGCACTTTCTCCTGAGTCAACTGAACCTTTCAAACACCTAGAAAAGGCCCTAGAACAAGTAACTACTAAACCTCTGGAAACTTGAATCCATACCTATTTTTACAATAGGATTTAAAGTCGTTTAACTGTGTCTGTTTAAACAACATTTATTCCAGTGAAAATCTTCATTAGCTGTTTGGCAAATTCGCTCAACTTCTGCCAGCTGCAGAACTGGATAGAAAATGAACTCTAATTGGACTTTGAGGTAGCAAATTTGACACTCTACAGAAAAAGAACTATCTGAAATTTTGCAGCTGGGGTTTAGGTTTGTTTTGGTTTGTTTAATTTTGATACTTCTTTCACCACAGATGCTTTGAAACAGATGAAAATTATTTATTTCAGACCCAACCAGCTTTTCACCAGCTGTAGAAAAGTCAAACTGGGTGGAAGAGGAGATACTCATTTTAGTATTCCACTATTAAAATTTGACTCAAGCCATCCATGAAAAATATTATGCTTCATTCACAGACTATTTATAAAAAGCAGAAAGAAAATTGAACTAAACTGCCAGAAAGAAGGTTCATGCCTGCAGAACTCAAAGCAGTTATTTAAGAGTGATTTACAGTCCCTGGTGACAGCAAAAGTGAATAACTATGTCCTGTCTCTCTCCTTTGTATTGTTATGCATTGTCATGCCACATGAAAACAAAAGCTACAGAGAAGAAAACAATTCTAAAAAGCCTGGCCCCAGGTTCAGTTACACAGAGTTGGTGTAACTACTGTGCATCCAGGTCAGAGCAGGCTGACAGTCTCAGAAGGGGAAACATAAGGAAATGTTGGACCACAATTTCCTATTGAGATGCTTCAAGCCCACCTCCTAAAGCAAAAACCCAACCAACCAAGCAACCAAAAAACAAAGAAAACAAAAAACCTACAAGAAAAACCAAACCAAACTCCCTGAAAAGCAAAAACCCATGTGTGACTGCAGGAAAACTTGCATACTCAGAAAATGAGGAGGATGTACATATACACAAAACACGTAGAATTTGTACAACAACAAGAAAATAAAAAATTTATAAGAATCCCAAATGTCATGGGTTTCCCAAGCTGAAATACACTTTTATATACTCCTGATAATCCTTGCTTCTCTCTTCTATGCTTTTTAATGTTTCATAAAGACATTCCTGAAATGGCAGTAATGATAACAGGGTAGAAGATGCAGTGTATTCACTGAGTGTATATATATTCAAGATATTTACCCACTGTAATAAGTAATGCTGTTTCAAAAAAATGTTTTTCTGGTTTAAATTTTGGCTTTGGTTTATTTTGACAAAATTTATCACTTTTTGAATGCATTTCAGAGAATTTCCACAGTGATGCCAGGATCTTTTGCATGGAAATAGCCCATTTGGAAAATGATGCCAAGTGTACAGAGTAATCTGAAGATCACTATTCTTTATCTGGCCTACTTTGTCCAGTTTGATCCTCTTCAGCAGAATATATTGACATAATGTGGTGTGAATCCAGCAAAGATGAGAGTTGCCAAGATAACTAAGGAATTGCAGCACACAGCATACAAGCAGAGGATGAGTTTATTCAGTCTAAAAAAGAGAGGATGAAAAGAGGTCTGGTTACTGTCTGTGTCCGATGTGAAAGCACTGAGAGAATGAACACAAACTTTTCTTGAAGGTTCATGCTGACAGAACAAAAGACTGTGGACACAATACCTACTGGAGGAAATTCCAGGCAGATGTTAAGAAAAACTTTTAAATTATTGGAATAAGTTCCCCAGAGAGGCTGTATAATCTGCATCCTTAGAGATATGCTCTGAGTACAACACTGAGAAAAGTAACCTACCTCGTCCTTCTTTCAGCCAGTCAGTGGAGTAAATGACTCTCATATATTCCTCCCAATCAAAATTGTTTTATAACACTTTGATTCAGGTAAGAGTAATTCTCTGTTTAGTTATTCTGTAATGCTAGGAAATATTCACAGATATTTCTATTCATTTGACTGAAGGATGAATTTCAGTGAAATAAAGTCATCTTCATAGCAACATCCAATACAGAATTATTACTGCATTCACTCTGCTAAAGGGAAAGTACAGGGAGAGGTAAAGAGAAGCATAGTTTACATCTAATTGGTTGATTACTGGGATTTTTCAATAAATAGAAATTATTTATTTTTATTGTTGTCCTTCTGGAAAGAAATAATATGTTCTGGATTCAGTACGCTCATCAACACATTCACAGGAAAAAAATGGCACAGTTTTGTCCATAATGTATATATTTTTCTAATCCAACCTAATATCATATTTGTCTCATTATGGCAGTCATTTTGTAATCATGTTGTAACTCTGAACAGGTTTTCTCTCAGTGGCTCAGTCCTACCTGTCCATATGTGTCACAATAATGCTTGTGTTGTTATCTAATGAGCCAGCTCAAGCAAGCTGAAGACAAATCTAGATGAAAACCCATCAGTTTGCAGCCAGGTTATCTGCATGAACTGGATCACTGCATGGGAACATGAAGAAGATTTTGGGAGAAAAAAATGAGATCCTTTCATGTCTTATTAAAGCAATAGCAGAGGTGGTCCTGATGATGATGTAAACAATGAAGATAACATACATTAGTAATGTCGGAACCAAGCATAATGCTTAGCCAGGAGAAATCTTTTTTATTACTGTAATTGTATTTCATGTTTCAGAGAGAGGAATAGCTGGAGTTATAATAATCCTTAAGCAACATGGTGAAGACTAATTTCTGATAATGAATCTGACTTTTGTACATTGCTCACTTCCTCCTTTCCTCCTTTTTTTTCCTGATGTTTGAATCTGCTCCATGTATTTAGCTTGATTGCACAATCAGCATTCTGAAAAATCCCATTTTCTCACTCCATTCCCTTTCATCTTTTTACTGTCCATAAATAGAGGCAAGCCAGGAAGGGGAGATAAGTATATATCTATAATTGTAACAGTATAAAAACAACCCTTGAAACATATTAATCACTGACTAATCTTCCATACTAATTTATCCCACTTGTCTGACAGCAGCTCTTTCCTCCTCTGATCTTTCCTATTCTGAGACCAAGACTTCATGATCGTATTCCTGACTAGCAGATGCAGCAAATTGGTATTACCATTTCACTACAGCTTCCTGTTTCCCATTTTATGACAACTGTCAACTTTCTGCACAGTCAGGAAAATTTAAATTCTCATTTCGGAAAGGAAAAGAGAAGAGAGTATTTTTTGTAAATGTGTTAACAATGTCAAAGTGAAGTTTTTTGCACTGTCATTATATATTTTGAGAAGCATGAGAAAGAGACAAAGGAGGCATAAGTGAGGTGGGATAGGAAAAGAGCAAGCCTTGAACATGAATACTCTCACCTTTAACACTGCTAAGAACACAAAAGACCAAATCCCAGGACCCCTATGTCCAGTCTTGCTTTCTGCAATGTGACTGTCAGCCAAATAAAATTTGATAGAGCTAAAGAAATCAGTACTTGATCTTAAATGAAGAAATGATTTGACAGAAAAAATAGGTTCTGACTATCTGCCACTTATCCTGAACCTATATTAAGCAAATGAGTCAAGGTTAGGTACAAACAAGTGTTAATAATAAGTGCAGGTACCTGATGTAGACAGCCCTTAGTTTGTAAGTTACCTTTCTCTTTCTTTACTTTGAAATCAGGGAAGCATTTATCCTGTATACTTTCTACTTGGTAGCTTCAGAAACAAAAGAAAAGATTGTATGACCCACTGTTCTCTACATTGGCCTATAAGTCAAATGGATTTGACCCTTCTCCAGAGCTTTTTGGTTTGTTGTTCATTTATCTTGCTTGTCAGGGCTCTGTATTTCTTGGTGATGATGTGAAATGTGAAAATGTATCCCCTTCTGTGGCTGCTTTTTATTTTTTAGAAGATAAAAATAGATTGAATCTCCAGACCCTTCTAGAAGAAAAGAAAGGGAAAGGAACAAAATGATCTGCTGAACTTTATCAACAGGATGTACTTTTCCCATTGTCTCCCTCCAAAAATGCCTAGAAAAATAATGAAAAAATAATTTAGGTTAACCAAAAAGTAATGTGTTCCATTTGCTAGTACTGCGTACAGGTGGGTCTGTTTTTGTTTTTGTTTTTGGTTTGTTTTTTGTTTTTTTGTTTTTTTTTTTACTTTAGGTTATTAAAATGCTAAAGGAAAACATACTGCTGTGCCATATATATGTTAAAGTAAACTCCTGCCTTTTGGTCATTCTGGGTACTGCCGTTCTATCCAGACTTTTTTAACAATAAATTTGTTCTACTGTGCTATTTTCCTCTTAAAAGTAATTCATTGAACAATTTGAGGTCCACTCCAGTAACTCAGAATATTGGCATTGTTTTGTATATTTTACTGATGTGGAAAAATATGAAATAATAGACATTATTTCAGCATAGTAGTGCTTCCTTTTTGGAGGTGCAAGTCTGATTTTTTACTTCTGAAAAAGTGTTTAACAAAATACAGCATGTGATGTGTTAAATGTACTTCAGTATGTATTTTAAAAAATAGTTGACAGATGCTGAAATTTCATTCAGAAGAATAGCATGAATTTTTATTCACAAAAGAAAAATATCTTGGTAGTCAGCTGTACGGAGTTAATAGACCAAATTATAGCCTCATTTAAGCTATTATAAATCCATAGCCACTGCTAGTGAATTTAAATTTAGACTAAGCTTAATGACAGGAAAATTTGGGTAATACAGCAAGGGGAGATGCAGTTCACGTGCTAATTAACAGAGCAGAGAGATTTTGATGACAACTGATTACATGAAAAAGATGATCTCTATAAAGGACTGGAACTGTGGCAGGACAAGCTACCAGCTCAAGATCCAAAGTGCACACATCCAGCTATTGAGGGAATAGTCAGGAAGTGGTAAGAAACACTGCTCATCTGCTCTGGGTGTGAGTTGTGGAGGTTGCTTCTTACTCCCTTCTTCCTCAATTTTATGGTCATATTTCTAGGTAGCTAAAATTTTTGAACAATCCAAATTGTCTTGTAATAAAGAAACCATATCTCACTCAGTTAACCTACAGACAAAGTGTTGATTAACTTTGCACCTAGTCATTACTCTAGCATCTACTTTTAGCAGCTGATTTTATTCAGTTTTAGTTGTCCGGGCATATCTCATTGTAACATAAGTGAGTTTCTCTACTTCATGTCTCATAACATGCAATACATCAAATGCGTGTTCCTTAGTTCTGTCATTGTTGATTTTAACATCTTCTTCAGAAAAAGGGAAGCATGAAAATGAAGATAGACTTTGGAATAGGTGTATCAGATACACATATTCACATCCACATCCAAACTAAAGAATGCAAGAGAGAAAGTTAATTAAAAAATCTCATTTAAAATGTGAAGGCATTGATATTCTCTCACATGGATATTATTAGTTTTTAGTGTCTTCTGCCAGTTCAACAGGCAGAATGCAAAACCACATCAATCTCTTTTTTTTCTGTCTTTTTCAGTCAGGTGAGTTCACAAGTTTCACAAGCTCGTTTTCAGATGGAACAGGTGGGTGTACAAACACTGTGCAAACAACAAATTCTTGGCAAGGCTGTGCATTACCATTATCTCTTCTAGACACCAGACAGAGAGGAAAACTAGATCCAGGTTCTCTTAGTGCCAGACACCTGTTCATTTTTCTTCCATTGCATCTGCTTCACCTTCTGCTATTTTTTAAAATTGCTTTTGGGCTGTGGCATAATTCTCCTCAGCAGAAACCACTCCAGAAGGTCTGGAATTTCTCTGGGTTTGCAATCAAATGTACCTGTGTCATAAGAATGATCTTCAACTAAAGTATCATAATAAGAGAGAAAAGTCTTACTGACTCTCTAGAAGCAACACTGTTCATCATATCATAACAAATCAGAACCCTAAGCTAGACAGAGGGCTGAGAATACATTCCCTAGTAACAAAAGATTTTATGGAATATTTAGGATTTCATGAAGAGAAAAGCTTCTAATTAGACAGAAAGAAAAAGACCCATGGGACAGCTGGAGTAAAGTAATTGTTCTGCCTTGTCACTTGGTTGTTGATGCAGGCAATGCATGCACATTAGTAGGAGGAAGTTATGTGGTTCTGAATTGCTATATATTCCCTTCAATAAAACACTTCTATTTCTAATTTATCAGTCTTGTGGCAGAATCCCAAATCTTATCTTAGTTAAGATGATTCCAAGAAGCTCAGACTTTGAGCAGATGGTGACAACTTGATGAGTTTATGTTGGAGCTGGAGAAGAGGAAGATAATATTTCAGTTTTGTTCTATACAAATGTACAACATGACATAATTATGCACTCGACTTATTAAGGAAGACATCACATCAAGTTGGTATTTTTGCACACTTTTAAAGTGGTTGCTTAAATTATTTCAATGAAATTGACTCAAACAGGAAATCAAGATCTCTACTTCGGGTTTACTGATGGTTAATATTTACCAAGCTACACAACACAGGTACAAAGACTGTTAATCAGTGGAGGGTGGTTTAAATCAGTGTTAATTAATTTCTACTGGTAGCTGATGGACAATTACTTCTTGATTTCAGTAAAAAGAACTCCTTCATATAAAAGAAGGACTAATTATGTCATTCTTGAAAAAACTACCATTCACAGTATTTAAGTCTGATATCTCATTAAGGTATTTAAAAATGGGTAGAAAGCTGTTGACAAATTTGTCTATTCTAATTCAAACTCTGCTTTACATCAGCCTAAAAGCAACCTAGTGTGTTCTGTATAATGCCTTGTCAAAAATGGCTCTACCTGTTTAATAAAGATATGAAAATTAAGTTTGTAAATTTCTTCTATTCTGCAAGAGGACATGCATTTTTTCCCATGAAATTGTTCATATTTTGGTATGTTTTAAATGGTTTTAAAACTGTTGCTTGCTAATGATTGCATCAACTCTCAAGAGGAAAGAACTTTCATGTAGTTTTATACTTGATTTAATGGAAATTTTATCATGTTTTTTCCAATGCAGTGAGATGATCTTTAAAAAAACTATCTATTTTTAATTTTCCTTTCTCCTGAGTTCTTGTGGCTGTACAGCTGTTGGACTAATAGCTTCTTTTTTTAAACTGGCTGTTCAATTTTTTTTTTTAAATAAAAAAAGACCTAAATCCTTCATCTTAATTTTTCTCCTTTAAATTTGACTAAGTATATTCGAGCACACTATAGAAAAAAAAACCCCACCATCTTAAATCAAAAGCCAGTACAAAAAGAGGATGAGTAAAAAGCCACAATCCTTTACAGAGCAACTGGACTCACTCTATCTTGATTCTCAAGAGCCACTATTCCATCTGTAAGTGCTCAAATAGGAGCCACTGCAGTGCCAAGTGAAGACACTGGGCTTTATACCCAAATACACAAGATTCAGTGTTTACTTTCCTTCCATCCTTTTCCTTTCCTGCCACCTTTCCGAAACATTTTTACACTCCGGTGTAAGCAATCTGGAGGAGAGAAAGCTTACTCCTAGTTGTGAGGTATCAAGGACAAGTCCCTGGACAGGTAGGCACAGCAGGGCAGGGTGTGAATTCATTACATGAACATAGAATGAGAGGTAAAAATTGTACAATAGAGCAAAGCAAAGTGAAGCAAAGCAGAACAAAACAAAAATAGCCCAAATTCTGCGCCTCATTTTTCTCATTTGTAAATAATTTTTATTTCCCTTCTTATATGAATATCCAAGAGGAAAAGAAAGAGCTTTCTGAAGGTAAAATCTATAATGTTTGTTGAGCATTAGCTGAATTATGAGTTACAACTATAATAACAATAATTAAGCTCATAAAGATCCAGTGCTGGGCTGGCACAATGTTCATGAAGTGAAAAAGGCTAGCAGGATGTCTATTTGTGACACAGGAGGTTTAGGTAAATAAAGAGTGAATTAGAGATGTAGAATAGCCTTAATTTTGGCATTTCTAAAGTTTCAGGTTTTTGAAATTCAAAACTTCATCATGTTTTTTAACAAAATTTGTGGTTTTCTGTACAATGCTTAGTAGCTCTAGAATCTCTGGAAATAATTTAATTAATATTGCTTTATCTAAGTGTTGGAACAAAAGTCTGTAAAAATCCACACAATAAAAGATATAAAGCTTTTTCTTCATTAGAGAAATCTTTTATTTCCGGAGGAATTTCAAAATTTGCAGTGAAATAAGAAAAAAAATCTGATAATATCTATAAAAATTTAAAATATAAATTAAGAAGAGCTTACACAAAGACCTCCAATCTTTCTTATGTTCAAAACTTGACTGACCAAGGCTGACTGTTAGTTTTGCTTGAAGTCAGAGCCTGAACCAGATGAAATGTTTTATTCTCCATGACTGTGAAATAGATTTTTCCCTTGCAAGCACCTTGTATCTGCTCACTATTTATATATATACTTAGGTAGTGAAGAAAAACATTTAAATATATTTACTAGATACATAAAATATACTTTTGATGGATTTTTCCATAAGTCTTAAAAATAAATTTGTGTTTCTAATCTTTCTATTTCATAGTTAGTTCATAATTACAATATGATGATTTGATGATTTACATTGATTTTCTTCTCTTTCCATGGAACACAGCAGACTGAGTATACTGGACCATAAGGACTGAGCCACACCACTTGTTAACAAAGAGAGAGGCTGAAAATAAACATGCAGAGAAAAACACTTCATGTTGAGGACTCAATGTCTCTGCTGAACAAATTTTAGGGGATTCTACTTCACACTGCTTCTTGTCTGACCTTGTAAACTGAGTGCTCCTTAGCAGTTGCACTGCTTTCAGTGCACCTTGTGATCAGACCTTCCCATTTCTTTTCATCTGGAAAGGAACCCAGCTTATGCTCACAAAAATACAGTGAGCATAATACAGAGCTATCAGGACATTCATTTCGGAAGGACGCCCATGCTCTGACCTAACACACTAAAACAGATGTAACAAGGAGCTATGCAAGCATCATTAGGATGGAACTTTGCCCAAGTAGCAGCCCCTACAATCAGGCAGCTTTATTAGTGTAGGTTCTGGCTCAACACTATGCTAATCACATCCTCCTGGCTTCTGGCCAGCACAAAGTGCAGGCAGAGGTCATTTGCTTCTGCCTACAAAGTACCACATACACATTACCTAAATATGCATTTGTCCTTCATAAGGCACCATTATGTTTATTGCATTACTGAATGAAAATTTTGTGAGAGTTTAGTATTGCCTGGAGGATGCCGCTTCAATTTTACAGCAACTTTAAAAGGTTTAAATGTATTTGTTAAACCACATTAAAATTGGATTCATTTAAACATCTTTTCAGTTTGAAAAGAGGAGGTGAAACATCTGAATGATAATCTGTGTGAGTTAAATGTGGAATGTGGGTGTCAAAGGTCCCTGTTCTCCTCTGTGAAGAGCTACCTTGCTGATTAGGCAGAGACATTTCTTGAACCTGACCCTTCTGCACTTCAACCCCATAGTCTAAGCAGACAGTAGTTTGTGGGATTTGCTATTTCTCTCTAAGAAGTTATTGAAATGTTAAATAGAAGTGAAACTCATAGCATATTTAATGAAATTCATTGGTATAAATTATCCCTATCAGTTTTAAAAGAAACCACCTTTAATAAGCAATCTACTGTTTTAATGCACTGTCCAAATCTATCTCCAAAAAACTGAGTACAGTACTGCTGTATCTTCATTAACAGAGGACATATGTTGGCAGCCAATGTTTTTGTAGCTCCCTTGAGTGGTTCTGTAAGTCAGATTTCACTGATAATTACTTTAACAAAATCTATTTTAACATAAAGGACTTGGTTTCACATGTGACCCACATTTATTTGTATTGTGCCTTATGCAGGCAAATACCTGTACAGGCACTCAAACTCTAATGGGACCCCTGGCCCTCCTGGTTAAACAGATGCATAAGTACTTTGTTGGGTCAAGGTCCTATATCTAGATATGCAGGTAAAAGATCTTAAACATGTTTAAATTCCATATGTGAACAAAAGAAGGAATGACTGCCTGAATTTTCAGAAAATAACTATAGTCATGTCTGTTAGTGTACAAGGACTAAATATGTACTTAGAGATAGAATCTGCACTTCAATACTGACATAACTTCTCACCTCTGTATGTTCACCATCTGCAGCAGCCTGTTAAATAAAAAAATAATTAAAGGAACTCTGACTGTGTATCTGATATACCAGTAACACAAGAATTAACTGTTCCCACATAGATTGTTCATCTCTGTGGCATGCTGAGCTCTCATTGGATATAATATCAGAAGACAAATAAAGGATTTTCAGTGTCTGTGATTGTTGACCCTGATGAATAAATAAACTTTGACTCTTTCTTTCTCTTAACAGCTAAAAAATAAATAAGAAGCCTAAAGCACCAACATAAAAGACCAGTTAATAAATCCATTATCCAAATGAGAATATAATTTTTGTTTAGGAGCCAAGAGGGAGTCTTAAAAGCAAATTGAAATTTCCCTGTCAGTTGGCCTCTTTTTCTGGTGAAATGACTAAAGTTTTCTATTGCCCTTATTTCTTCCCATCTCTCAAGAAAAAGATAGCCTTGCCATCCAAGCCTGAAGCCAACAGGTGGAGGAAAATAGTTTGAGTCCTCTGTCCAAAACCTTTGATATCACAGGATACAACAGGGAAACTAAATGAAATCAAATGTTACTGAGACAGTGTACAGAAGAAAAAAGAGAGAAATCTCTAGATATCTCAAGACTTACTGGAGTTCCACAGTACAGGCCCTAATGACTGCCCTTGTAGAGAGCCTGAGGTAAAGAAGCAATCATGGGAGGATGAATCTGGCTAGGAAGGAAGAATCAAGATTGCTGCTAAGATGCTGAAACATGTATTTTCTTTTCGTGATTCAACATACTGCAGGAGCTTTATTGCGTTTTGGTGAGGCAATCATAAAGGAACACCCAATACATCCTCTCTAATCTGCTGTCGGTTGCCTGGGGTGATTTACAATCCACAAACTTCATAGACAGAATGAAGACCTTGATTTTAAAAATCTCTTTCTTCTAAAAGTATTTAAAAACCACATATACTTAACATAAACAGGTTTGTTCCAGAAGAAAGCCTTTTGTTAATTGCAGAGGCTTTATTTTCATAGTTAAAAAGTGTAAATAGCTCATTTATGCTATTGCTTACTTCACCCCGCCCTGCTGTTTGCAGATTACTGCCTTTCCCCTTTCCCTACTCTCCTCTTTTGGTGTACTCTTTCCTAGCCAAATAGAGCTAAATAACCTGTTTCATGCCAGGCAACCCCTTCGGTGAGCATATTGTTGGTCTGTAATTTGTTCAGAAGTGGGGGATTGCTGAGTCCCTTTCAAGCAAACTGCATGAAAATCTTCACAAATGAGCCTATGCCATTAGTAACAAGAGTGCTAAGGGAGCCATTGTAGTGACTGAATGAATATTATGGATCACTCTCTGTAATTTAATTCTGGAACTGGAAATGTGCAGAGTGTGAAGAGCTGAAGTATTGCCCCATCACCCCCTCCTCTCTCGCTCACACTCACACACAGGAGGAAATCAATGGGAGAAATATTCTTGCAGAACTGAATGCATATGCACATTGGCATTTATGATAACTTGTGCTCCCTGTGGGGTGAAGAACGTGTCTCAGAGGAAATTAGAACAGCCTAACGCTGGTGCAGTCTCTCATCCTGCCATACAGGTCATGATTGACAAGGGCTCTTGTAAATAGAGAATTTAAGGAGGATGCTTTTCAAATTACATATAAGATGGCTGAAATGACATTTAAAATGCCAGTTTAAGCAAGAATGAGTTTTCTGAATTATTCCCTTCATAATGTGTCATTGCACTTTTGCTGCATTTCCAGGACATTGACTGTAAACTTCATCCAGTGGCTCATTTAAGAAAATATGGGAAACTAAAGTATTTAATATATATAATGGATTTGCATATGTAAGAACAGTTATTTACAAAGTACGGAACTGCAAAACAAATCTACATTAATATTGGATTAAATCTTTTCAGAATGCTTTTATATGTAAATGTAACTTGCCAAGTGCAGAGCAACAATATAAAAGAGAAAATGTCATTTCATATAAAACTGACCTGGAGAACTTCCTAGTGTTGAAATTGAAGGTTTCCTAAACTATAAAATTATAGCAGAAGCAAATAAAAAACTATAAGAACAAATGGGATTAATTCCAGCAAAGATGTCAGATATTCTGTGTGAGAAAGTTAATCTGTCCTGGACTGACAACATTTTTTTGTTTGTTATATTTGCAGCCATAGCTAATAAAACCAATTTTGATTTGTGGTAGAGATCAGGTACCTCATTAATAAGAACAAAAAGAATCCCGCATCCATATTTGCATAACACACAATGAATCAATATCAAATTTGGAGGGCAAATGTTACAGCTTTTATAGCAGTTATGCCTCAAAAGGAGATTTTTTCTGTTCTGTGCATACAGATTTAGAATTCTAATGTATGTGTCTCAGAGTACAGGTTTTTCTCCACTTGTCCCATTAGACAAGCTCTCATTTAGCTTGCAAGGAGACCAGATCTATAGGAATATGGAGACCAGCGATTTTGTTTGGAATAAATTACATATTAGTAGGCCTAATTTATTTAAATTTTATTGAATAGCCCTTGATAAAATTGCTGTTGGAAGACTTTTTTATCAAATTCTCCCAAATTCAAAAAAAGAGTCTGTTTCATGTTGAAAGACCTTAGTGGGTATGGTCGTCAACACAGTGAGTCTAAGAGAAGTCTCAGTAAAACTTATTTTGCTCATGTCCTTTCCCTGAAAAATTAATGTGCGTCATGAATGATGTAAAACAGCTCAGATTTAGGTACTTTAGTAATAAAGTTATTTGAAGGAAAGAAAACATGTAAGCTCTGTCTGCAAAATTTGGAGGTAGCCCAAAAGAACATCCTCAGAGTCACCATGGAGCTGGCTGATCTTCACAACATTTGGTCTGGTCTCAGTCCCCAGGATGTGATCTGGACTGTAAGAGCCTCCAGAGTTTCTTTCCTGACCTTCTCTCTCTTATTCATGATGCAGCTGGCATGTTCTGCTGCACAGCTGCCTTTGCTCTGATTCCCCACAGCAAGCTGACACTTGCACAGAGCAAAGAAAACAGAGGAAAGTCACTGAAATGAGATGGGCCTGACAGCTTCAGAAGGAACAGCCAAAGAGCATGATTGGAGAGGTTCTTGCCATCTACATCAGGCAAGCATTTTGGATGCAAAGGCAAGGGGCAGACAGAAGCTGTCAGCTTATACACACAGGCATTTGAGATTAGTAACTCATTTGCTTGCTGTTTTCAGTTTAAAAGCTCTTCATGTCAAGTTTTGACAGTACCTTTGAAAGCACTTTACAAACCACTTCTGAATTTCAGCCTTCCTCTCCTCCTCACTAGAGTGAATGGAAAGATCTGTTCCTTATAGAATAAAGACATGGGGCAATGTGATCCACTTAAAATATGCAAGAATTGACTTCTGACTAAGACAAGGTTAGCACGACTCTCTCATGGTTGATTGTAAGGACTTTTCACTTTACTGTGTGTCTTTTGACCAGGATCAAGGATGCCGTCTGGTATTGAGTCTAATCACTAACAGCAGACATGGCATAAACTGACTATGCTATCTCAAATATCTGAAAAATAATCTTGAAATATTAACAAGTAAAAAATATTTTACTTGTTAATATTTCAAGATTCATAAACTCAATCCTCTTTCATTATAAACATATCTAATATTTGTCTTAGTTAAAGAAATTATCTTGTTGCAACATTTGGAATAACATAACTAGAAGATTATTATAATTATTTGTTTTATTATTATTCCTGCTTTGGCTGTACCATACACATTTTTCCAAAGGATTTCTACAGATGAGTTTATTAATTATTATTTTAATCTTAACTTTGTGACCAGAAGACCAGATTAAAATCAGAGATTTTTCATTATAGACATCCTATAATCACGCGTGAAAAGGTAATTCCTTTCTCAAAGGAAATGGTGTAGAGGCATACATAAGTAAGGGAAAAAAAGGTAATATTCACCTTGCTTTCATGTGCATTTATTCAGATCTTAAGGTAAATATCAACTCTTTAATTTATTCCTCTGGATAATATTTATTAGCTGACTTCTTTTTCTCATAGGTATTTTTTTCAGGATTAATCATCCTTTGCCAGAGTAACAGGAGAGCTTTTGCTTTATTTTTCATGGAATTTATCCAGTTGCAACTTTATAAGAGAAATTCAGTTCCAAGAATAATAGCATTTGGTACACTGAGTTGGTTCTATAAAAAGCAGATTGGGAAGTGCAAACATATTGTAAATCAAGAATCTAAGAATCTGCATCTTTTTTTTCCCCAATTGTTTAGAAACAGGAGCCTGAACTTTTACATTTTGTTGCAGGTAAATGGGGGAAGTGCTAAAAAGTTAAAATGTGCACTTTCTGTTAACATTTGTCTGTGGAAACAAGAATTGGGACAGGTACATGTATTTACCAGGTCAGAATTTCTCTGAGGCAGGGCATGCTAAAAAGAGGAGAAAAATCTGGAAGTGGTAGTTCTGAAAAGCTACTGCAACTGAAGTCATATGTGTAAAAAGACAGGTAATACAAGAAACATGAGGAATGAAACCTGAAATATAAGGGTGGTGACAGAAGAGTATTGAAGGTGTCATCCTAAATCTGACAGAAAGTGAGCATTTGGGCCAAGTGCTAAGTGAAAAGCAATTTGGAGTTGTGAAAAAAAGACTGCTCCCGGTTTAAACCTAACATAGTCTGGACTTAGGAAGATCTTTAAAAAAGGTAGAAGCATTTTGAAGATCATGTTTAACTCTCCAAAATTTCTCACTTGTTAACTTCCCATATCAAGACATAAAAGGACATTAAAGTGTCATAAAGTTGTATTTGTCCTCTGTCAAGATATTTTGGTTATTCCCCATTACAATATAATTGTGGGAATTCCAGTACAAATTGCCATCATTAGATTCTAGAACACTTCGAGTTACAGCATACCATGACAATAATTTGTCTATCTTCCTCTCAAGAAAGGATTATCTTTATGCTCACTATCCGGTACACTAAGAAATAAGATAACTTAAGAAGTCCTAAACTGTGTTCCATTTAGATCATTAAACAAAAGCATTGCAGATTGGATAAATAGTTTTTATTTACAGAATTTATGTTTGAAGTGTTTGGGCAAAATCTATGAAAGCTCTATCTATCTATTCCATCTAATTGCCAGTTAAGGTAGTAATTGTGTTCTATTTGGCCAAGTCTCACAGATTTGCTTGGTATGCTTTTTTGTCACATTTTGGTAACTTGCTCTTCCACTGATTTTCTTGCCTTCTGCTTTGCTCTTAGATTTGGGAAAATTTTTGGACAACCTGTTAAATACTTTCTCCTGAATTCTTCCACTTGTGAATCAAGTGGTTATCTTTTCAGTCTTTTGTCTGAAACATGTTTACCCATTTTTAAATTCTTTTGTAAAAAAGATTTTCTAATATTTTTATAATTTTATAATTGTAAAAGTATAAGAGCATAGATATTACCACATTTATTCAGAACAAAGGCTAACCTACTATCCTGTACCTGACTGTGGCAAACTGCAAAGAAATATGAGAACAAAGAGGAGAAACAGTGTGAACAATTTATCTCTTCAGCTTCAACTCAATGAGTTCCATAGCTTAACAACCTGATTAGGTATCTGATTTAACCTGATTAGGTTAAATCTACTAAGTTCATCCAATGCCCTTTATTTCTTAAATTGCTCCCCTTCTTAATCTTTTTCACATTCCTCCCCATATTACAACCTGTTTCACATTCCCCTCAGCTGTCTGTTGTTCAAACTAAAGATGATAGGTCAGTTAACCTCTCACTCATGGAGAGAGATTAAATCAATCTCATCACTTAATTACCTTTGTTGACTTTCTTTTCACCTTTTGCAGTTCTATCACTTTTTTTTTTTCAATTGGGGAAACAATAGTTTCATTGTGTTTAGAATGTTTGAATGCTTATGAGACAGTCGTGGTTTTATTTTTGTTCTCTAATCTCTCCCTATTAAACCAATTTTTTTTAAACTACAAGTGAGCAGTGAGAGGAATACAAGGGATCTTTTTGGTGTGTAAATCAGTAAGGAACAGTACACTATGCACTCTAATTGTCCCAGGGTATCCATCTAATTTTAGACTTCTCTAGACCCCACTACCAAATAGTCTCATTCACATTATTTTGTGCTGTTTGTTTTAAAGGTCATTTTTGAAATATGTTATTAAGAACCCATACGAAAGATACAGAAATCATTGGAACTGTAAATGACTTGGAATTATTCTCTTATATTTTAATAGGAAAATCAGGTTTTTTATCATGAGCACACTGGGTGAAATTGAGACTGACGTACTTCACCCTGCAGTACTCCACTTCTGCAAGTCAGATTTGACATACAGGTGAGTAGGACTGCTACAAAAGATGATAGAAAAATTGCAATATTGGAAAACTTAAGTTATGACTACAGTATATTTTTATATACATAAGGAATAGCTACTGAACTGCTGCCAGAAATGGCTGCAACCCAGAAATATGGCAAAACATGCTGTATTAAGGAACATATGATTGACGCTCATTTTTTCAAAGTTAAATTCGGGTTGATTCCTTTTTGCTAGCCTCACTGCCACTGATTGATTTCAAATAAATTTCTTGTTGCTCTGCCAGATTTTTTCATAGGTTTCTGAATCTCAGATGAGTTTCTTAATTCTCATCCAATCTTGCCTACATGTCTCACAGGTGTTGTTGCCTTATTTATCTTCCTTTTCACTGAAGCAGCGCAACCAGGAACTCTCACACCCACCAATAAATCTAGCCATAATTGTGTAGTGCTAAAAGTCCTGGAACATAACATCTTGCCTAGAAGGAATCGAGGTCCTTTCCCTTTCATTTTTTCTTCTCCTTGCTCCCCTTTTTGATAACTTCTTTCTGTTTGGAAAAATTACTCACAAGGATCTCCAGATAACATTGTGAAGATCAGCCACACGTCATTTCTCTCTCAAAACCTGCAGAACTCTCAAAAGGTTCACAATGAAGTTTAAACCTACTTATGCCTGTGATTAGAAATTAGAGATTAATAATGATTGACATGAACATTCCACAAAGAATCTGTAATTATAGCTGCACTAAATGAACAGGGGAAAAATACAAAGGAACTATGACGCCACTCAGCCCTCTCCTTTTTTATAAAATTAATGAAATGTTTCCAATTTCATTTTCTGGGGCTGATCAGAAAAGTATTTTTCTAGAAAGAAACCAAATTATGGCAAATATGCAGGACTTAAAATATTTGCATTTTACCTGTAACATAATCTCCATTCTGATTGCATGCTTCTTTATTTTTTTATCGTTTGAGTCAAAAAGAGATGTCATTAAGTATAAAAAGGCAAAAATGTATGAATAATAGCTACATAATCAGTGCAATTCATTAAGTGAGCAGAAGCAACCTTGGCAAGAGCGTGGTATAGATACAGAGTACAACACTTTAAGTATATATAATAAAGAAGTATTTTTTTAATTTCTAGGAAATCTTTATATTCACTGCCCTCCATAAGTTTTCCATGAGATGTTGGTTCTGCTACAGCTGTTTGAACTCACACATTTACTACACAGTCTCCAGACAGTAAACTTCAATGTGAATACAAATGATCTTTTACATTCTTTACTCCCAACTCTCCATAGACTGCAAGGATTAGCAATAATAAATAGCATTTTTCCCTACAGACGAAAGAGGAAGGAGAAACTAGACAAAGTACTCACATTATTTGCTGTGAGCCTCACTGTTCCTAAGTGGATAAATATGGTTACAGCCTGAAAGCTGCACCTACGGACAAGCTGAACCTCTCAGTGTGAGTGAGTCCAGGTGACTGAATCCCTGCAATCCTTTGGAGTAGAAATCTGTGTGAACCACTGAGTCGTTTGCCTGGGTTTCCTGACCTGGAGAGACAGATGATCCACATCAGTTCAGACTCAATATGACAGCTAATGTGTAGATGATGTGGAAACCTGGGTAATTCATGAAGGTAATCTCAATACAGTCAGTTGACAACTGTCAATATAATCTTCAACCTCCAAATTTTCTAAGTAATGATTTCCATCCTGAGTCAAGTTAAAAGTCCTTCTAGGCCTAAGAAGAACCTAGAACCTGTCTCCCCAGAAAAAAAAAAAACAAAAAAAACCAAAAAAACAAAACCAAAAACAAAAAAAAAAAACTCTCAAAACTTAGTCATCCTGAGAATAATTACTTTTGGCCACTGGAATCTTTCGCATATATATGATTTCTCAAAATCACAAGCAAGGGGATATGCTGGAACTCCACAGATATTGTTATAGAAGAAATGCAGAGACCTCATCTCAAAAACAGAGGCATTCAAACAAATTTCACAAAATAGCTCAAGATTATAGATGTTTTTGTATCTCTGGCAACTGATAAGGAAAGTGTAAACATAAACTACATTATTTTTAATGAAGGCTCTCTTATCCTTTAGAAAACTATTGTGTACATAGGCATGCAAACACCGGAGCAGTTTTTGAGAGAATGTCTTCACAGTGTTCTATATCACAGAGAATGACAAGTTTGTCACCAATGACAGCAGGTATTCAAACAGGTTTGAATACAGAGAGAGAGAATGGCATGCACTTTAAGAAGCCTCAGCATTACATCTGTAATAGTTCAAATGACATTATTTTTACAGATTAAATGAAAATATCTATCATCTACATTGAATGTACATACATTGTATTTTATTTGCACTATATGATAAATACCTCTAAAATTATTGCAATTTTTAAAATGCTTCTAAAAGACCAACATTTTTTAGAATTTGATTTGTTTTTTTAGCTCATTTTTATATACACTTTTGAAAAGAATTGCTCTTTTTAAAATACAACTTGAAATCACTGGAATATTTGATTAGTAATAAAATCTTACTGCCGGGTACCCAACCACTTGTGCTACTTACTGCAGGCCACTGAAATTAATCATGTAATAGCTTATGGGTAATAAAATACTGATATTGTTAAGAGACAAGTTACTGCCAAAAGAAAAATTATTATCTATCTTACAAACACAGCTTGTGTAATAGTTTACATATTAGGTAGGGCAAAAACATATTCAGTGATGAAAGATTTCCACCTGATTATATTTTCTCCTTCAGGACAACAATACATTTATTGTCAACCATTCTTACATGTATTTTTTTCTTCAAAATAACGCCACAAGTTATATTATTTTTATAGTGCCAGAGGAAACTACTTCTGATTTTGATTGTATGTATTTATTAAATAGCTTGTTTTTATGATTATGAGAATTATCTTGATAGCAGAGCACAGTCTTTAACCAATGTTACACAGGCAGCCTCCTTGGCTGTGTTACATCTTTTCTCCCTTCCTCTTTTTTATCTTGTTCTTTGTTTTCTTCACATTTCTTCACCTTTACTGACATAGCCCCCAAATATGTCTTTTTTGGCTTATGTCATCCCCCCAGTCCAGACATACTGACATATACAATATAGACAGATATGTATTTCTATGATTTTTTGTAATTCTTCCTTCCTCCCTTTCTCTTTTGCATCGTGAGGATGTCAGCCTCTGTATTCCTGACATCTCCCCACATCGTCATGGAGTGCTTTTTTTCACCATTTCCATAATACCAAGATATGTTCTATGACTCAATTGCAAGCGCAAGAGCAAGACATCTTATTTAGAGAATGACAGGATGAGAAGAAGCACCTTTCTCTTTCTAAGCATACGAGCACACAATGGAAATCTTGGGCTGACCCACGGGTAGTGTATGCCAATCACAGATCTCTAAATGTACATGCACATGTATCACAAATATACACATATTTAGACACATACATAATCCATAAATACAGATGTCTACAAAAACTCTATTGATAACATCCTGTTGTCTAGTTTTAATTTGATTTTAATCTGATTTTAATCCGATTTATATTGATGCCACATGAATGCTCACATAATAAATAAAGAAACTTAAGAGTAATGAGTGACAATAAAATCACAGAAAATCAGACAAAACAAACACAAGGTACAATATTTTGTCCATAAAATGGAGAATCTGCCAGAGCTTGTCAATATTCTGTTAAGAAATCCTGCAGCATGGTATGCCAGAAGCTCATTGAAATGAAGAGGACTCTGTGAGACTTTGCCAATCCATCCGTGCACTCTACACTGCCCGATCAATAGGTAATGAATGCTTACAAAGTGACACTATCAGCAAGGGAAGTGTTTGTATTAATGAAGAAAAAGGGGACCTAGGGAAGGAAATCCTCACACGGTTACTGCATGTCAGCTAAAAATTCTTAAAGGAACTGAGGCTGGACTGTTATTGTGGGGGGAATATTGCATGTGAAAGCCCAAAAGACAAGTTAGTAAGAAGAAACTCAACAGCATTGGCATTCTGGACCATTCAATGCTATCTCATTAAGAGAGATTTTTGTTATTAACAACTTTTATTATTTTTTAAATACCAACCTTTTTTAGCAATACAATACTATCTGGGGACTTTATTCTAGCATAAGGTTTGATTAGGTTTGAGGTTACAAATACACACAATAAGAAGGACAGATCCTGTATGGAAAACATAAAGCTTAGCAAACTGAACCCAATAAGTGCTTCAATAGTGTAAGTGCTCCTGAAGTCATCTGGGGCTGTTACCAAGAAAGCAATGTAACAGATTTTACTCACTTGTGGTTCTTATACATTTACTGCATGAAAGCAAAATGTCAAAGATCCTTTACTGCAAAATTGTAGTGAATAGCAGCATTACAGAGCTCAGCAGCTGCTCTGTGGTGAGTTTGCTGAAGAGGCACAGAGAAGAGTGTATCCCCACTCTATCTGTAAAGCTCATGAAAAAAAGCAAATGAGAACCTTGAACAGAGGTCCCATATGATTACCTACTGATTTGAATGGTCATCTGGGTTTGCAGCTCACTCCCAGACTTGGGGTTGTGCCCTGCTCCTCAGCTCATCTGCACTTTTTTCCCTATGGAGCCTGACTGTGGTATTTCCACATGCATGTGTTACTGGTTTAAAGGTGCATTCTCATATTTCAACATCCACAGCAAAAGGTTTCACACTCATAGTTGGAAATGACTTTCACCTGGAGCAAGCTAATCTGTAAAAATACATTATGGAGGACTGACTAGGAACATTCAGTGACTTTCTTCAGGGAGAACTGGCATATATTTATGGTGATTTAGTTAAGTTCAGTCATGGATATTTGCCTTCAGTCTCAGTAGAATGTCAGGTTTCTGTATGGTTTTTTTTTTGGTGTTGCTTGTAATTATCAGGGATGATGTCAAGTCAAGAAGCTCATACCACATAAATCCCTTTCAACAAGAACAGCAAACTTAGTAGAGTTCCTGGAAGTTGAGTTTATGCAGCTCTAATGCTCAATACACTCCTATTCAAGGTGACTTACTACTTTACACCCACTAAGAAAATGATGTTGGTTAAGAGACTCTGCAATTTTCTTATCCTGGCCATTTGACATTTGCTTTTTTAGGTAGTTAAAACTGAAGTCAGGGAAGCATTGACATCAGTTCCAAAACTCTATTTTTCTCTACAGGAAATCTTGTACAAGGTTCTCATGTTCAAACTGGGTAAAAGCACTGTCATTTAAGTAATGGGCAGTACACTTCTTTTAGTGGAAAATACTTTGGGTGCCTATTGCCTTGTAGAAACCAGCAGAGAAGCCACAACTGAGAATCAGACACCACTGCTGTGAAGAAGAATACGGTTTATGCTTCCTTTTTTTCTTTTGCAAAGCTACTAGGGAGATGAAATTTTTAGAAAAAAATAGACATCAGTCTTAGTATTATGAGCTTTTACTACAAGCCTCTGTTGCCTAAGATGTGATGAATAATAGTTAACCATCAAATTCTCCATTAGTCCTTCAAAACAATGCTAGAAATATAAGCAGACAACATAAGGAAAAAGAAAAGAAATTCTTAAAACAAAAAATCCTCTTAAAAGATATGTGGCAGGAAATGTAACAGGTAAGTTTATTAAGGAGTCAACTGATTAGAAAATATTAGCACTCCCTTTTTGTATTTCTAAGGTTCAAAACATGCACTGATTTCTCCATGGACTCTGCAGAAACAGGAGAATCTGAAATCAGATAATTTCTGAAACAGCTACATGAAAAAGATCTATAAAATCAGATCAAGAAACGTTAAAGGCAAACATTTTTAGATGCTTCTGTATTCTCAACCAGAACATAAATGCTTATCTGAACATAATTTAATGTGTACAGTTGCTAATTTAAAGAATGCAAGACATATTTTAGGAGTTGATTTTGATTTTATGTTTTATGATATCGGGGAAAGAATATGCATTTTTCCTTAAAGTAGCCAAAGAGGAAAATTGTCCTCTGCTGTGTCCTCCACTGCACTGTGCATGGTTGCAGTGAGTTACTCAAATTATCTGGGTTACATGTGCCACAGGTAAACTCTTGGCTGTACAAAATAGTCTACAGACAGTCTAACACTACTTAGTTTACAGAATTTTACCATATTTTATGTCTTCAATCAAGCACCATAGGTAGTAAAAAAAAAAATCTGTGATTGATTTTCTGTGTAGTCTTCAGTAGTTTTGTAATTTTTTGTATTTTTTCAGGCAAAGATAAGCCCCTCTAACTCTGAGTGACATAAAAAATAAGAATTACAGTCTTAACTGGTAGACATTGTTTTAACAATAGCAATTACTTGTAGTGGTATATTTATGTATCTATAAAAACTTTCAATGCACTCTTCAAATGTGAATTTGAATTAGTTTGTCTGCCTTGTATTCACTCTCTGACAACTGCAGATGTTTTGTTATTTTCTAATTGTGACTGTATAAATTTGCAAACATAAAACCCACATGCCAATATGGCATTTAAACCATTCTCCGTCGGCGGTTTATGTACAACACGAACGGGACGGGACACTCTGGAATCAGGTCCTGAGAGGTTTATTTTCACATCAGTCTCATAACATTGTTTTACAATGGAGACAAAGAGATGTGACCTTCTCACTGGTTCAACAGAATGCCAAAGAAACTTAACATTACAACAGAGCATAAGACAGTTCCAGAGTAGGTTTTAGCCAATCACATAGAGGAAAAGCATATTGACAATAGTTCTATCCAATAATCTTAAAGCATACGTAATTCTGGTTAAAACAATAACGGCTTATTCTCAACACAACAGCTTGTTCATAAAAGCCTAAGCACAGAGCTTCATTCATATTTAACCTTCTAACATATACATTAAATAAACTTGTTGCAACTTAGAACAATAGGCCAATGTTAGTTTGCCTTCTATCTCTCACGTCTACACTATGGCCTAGAAATCTTTTTTGCTGTTTTAGCATCTGTTCTCATAACTTCTGCTTAAGGCCTGCTTTCTTAGCTTTCCTAAAACCCTCTGATTTTTATGGATCCCAACACCCACACAGTTTTTGACAACTGTTTATTTGTAAGCTAGTAAATGTACAGATTTCTAGCTTTGCAGTACATTTTGTAACAGCTTAAATAAATCTGAGCCGTTTGCTTTTGTGAGTTCTGAAATCATGTGAGCAAAACAGTTAAATCAGCAGTTTCCACACAAAATTACCTGGGAGGATAGGATCTGGGAGTTATGTGTATACATAATGTTATGAAAATATTCCTGTTGCTTTTATGTGCTCTGATGAGTCTCATTTAAGACATGACAAAAATGTATGACTTTTGGAGTGGGCTACTGCCATCCTTGAGAAAGAATGTTTTTTCTTCACATCTATAACTCTTTGTTGGGCATATTTCAACCCCAATCACACATAATTTTTATTACTCACTCTCACTCAAATGAGCAATGAGCAAAAAAGTCTTTTGCCATCCATTCAGTATCTATCTGTTTTTGTTAGAGGCCTGCAATAAAAAGCCTTTTTAAATTTCAATTCTTTATGTCAGACATAATGCATTTTATACACTGAAAAAGAAGGGATTTTTGGTTTTTTTGGGTTGGTTTTTTTTTTAATTCCTGAGATATTGCTTGATATTATTAGGAGAATACTCAGACTGTGGTTTTATCTTTTTATGTCATTGGATCATCCTTTGCTGTAGCATACCAATATTTTGACATCCAACATGGAGTACATAGGGAACAAATTAAAGAGGAAAAAGGAAACCCCCCAATGACTCCCAGAAAAAAATTCTTTCTTCATTTAATTTGTGACCTCTGCAGACTTAAGAAAAGAAGTTTTTGGAGACAGCTTGGGCCTTGTTGAGCATTCAGATGAACAGTGACTCTGTATCACTGATTGGAAAAAGCCATTTGGAATCAAATTCATGACTATGCTATGCTCCAGAAATGTTTTTTCCTGAATGATATGCAGGTCTCACTTCACAAAGAGGGCCACACACAAAAGAGCAGTGATTAAAAACATTAAAGATATGGAAGTTTCTTGTGAAAGAATTGAATATTTCACATGAAGAAAGCCAGAGCTTGATGAAATACTCAGTTCCTTTGTATCTTTACTCATTCATGTGGCATAAAATTAAGAACAAAAGAGACTTCTTGATTAATGGCCTCTGCTAATCATTCCAGTAGAATACACAGAGACATTTTTTATTTGATTCCACTACCAAATTAAGTTTGTGTTAATCATAAATGTCACTTGCACAAAAATCACACATAAATATTCAGAGTGATCTATATTTTATCAGTTACAACAGAATGCTTGGCAGCCAGAGTGGATTTAAACAAGCAATTAATGAATAAGTTATTAAACATTTTAAAGAAATGTGATGCATGAAACCTGAATTAGAGGAGTTCCAAGAAACTTAACAGTGTCTTGATTATACAGGTGCCTGAGCTGGAGACAGATTTACCATGCATGGGAAAAAAAAATCATTAGAACCTAACATGCCACAGAATTTTCTTTCCTTACGTTTCTTTCAATCTCTCTGATATAAACTTTTAAAAATTCCTTTGGTAAATCCCACAAAAGCAATTTTGAGTCTTTTCATTAGACTTGAATTTGTATTGGTTTTCCTCATGCCTCCTCTCTTTGCTCTAAATTATCATTTTTTCAAGCCCATTTATGACCATAAATTTAATGGGAAACAACATCCAGAGAAAATCTTTTAGCACAGTGTATATATGTATTTTTTCAATTGTACTTTTTTAATTGTAGTTTTCAGTATTCACAAAAAACCTGCCTTCATGTTAATTTATCAAGGCACAATGTAAGCAATGGAGGGAGGTTTTTTCATACTTTGGTTCCCGTGGGCTAATGCTTTCTTCTTTACATAGGATTATTGTTTACAGATTCCTAATTAAGCTTCACGGAAATCTGCTGTTACTTTGTGTGAATTAGAGCTACAAAGCTAGATGCTCTGTCACTTGTCTGACCATACTCCAAAAAATGGTCACGCACAAATTGATAAATTTGAGTCTGGAAGTATAAAACGAAAACAAGAGGTAGCCTTGTAGAACTTTGTCCCTGAGTTCTTAGCAGCTAAGATGAATAAAATAGTCTACAATGGAAGCAGGTCTACAGCTGTGTGTGGAATTTTTGTTCAAGTATTTAATCTGGAGTTGAAATACTGCTTTTTGAACCTGAGAGGCTTAGTATCTGGGAGAGGTACTGTGTATTACATGCGCGTGTGGGTGCCTGTGTGTATAACACGTGTATATAAGTTACACTGGGTGGTTACACAAGATATCAGGGTCTCATTGAGTGGAGGAAGGATATTAAGGCTTACAAAAAGTCTGTGGATGGAAGAACTGTAATTGTTTCTGGCAAGATTCACACATGTTTAAGAACATCACACATGTTTAAGACTTTTCTTCAATTCTCAGTTAATTTCCCCAAGATAATAGTCTCAGATTAGGGCATTTACTAGGGCTTAATTATTGACTAGGGCTTATAACCCAAAATATGGTTTTGAGCTATATGCCCCTCCTAGGCAATCAGTAATCTCCCAACAGTGCTTCAATGTGTGTTGCTTAATTATCATTATATTAAATATGATAGTTTAGAGATATTTCTGTATCAGAACTGAGTAAAATGTTCTTTCACTTTCCTATATCTGGCACGGTTTAGTAAAAGTCTACAGGCTGTGACACAGTCTGGATCTCATAGTCTGATGAGTACTTTCTTCATGTTTGCGTTGCACCAAAATGTTAACCCCACTGGCCCCAAGGCTGCAATGAGGCAATCAGATTCTAAAACACAGAATCTAAAACATTGGCTCTTCAGACCTGCAGCTAAGAAGAAATAGGATTCTGAGATTCCACCTCAGTGCTCTTATGTCCATCCCTTTAGCAGATGATTGAGGCCGTCTGTATGTTTCTTTTCAATTAAGGAAAATTCATTAACAATATCACATCTGAATATATTCCATGCTTAAAATTAAGATGTAATCAGCAGTGCTAATGAACATGTGGGATGCTGGTTGGTTTTCAGCTCTGAAACTGAATGAATTTGACTTCCACTGTTCACTTTGTTGGTCAAATAGTATTGGTTAAATTTGTTGGT
Source organism: Pheucticus melanocephalus (assembly GCA_013398405.1). Lineage (NCBI taxonomy): Eukaryota > Metazoa > Chordata > Aves > Passeriformes > Cardinalidae > Pheucticus > Pheucticus melanocephalus. The sequence goes on along the minus strand of VZSJ01000368.1, from coordinate 1,850,003 downwards.
GAACCTCAGTCATCTCCAACATTTAGTTTTATATCTCCTATTTTTGAAAAATAAATTTCACTCATATATTAAATAAAAAAAAAAACTTCACTGATTTCTTCCTTAGCTATTAAAATTGTTTACGGAAAGCAAATGTGTGAATATTTAGTCTTCTATTTGTGTTTAATTCAGCCTACAGCCCAGAGTATGAGATAGCATTAAAGCTGATTGACTGGGAAAGATACTAGAAAAAAGATTTGATTTACAAACTTGGGCTAGACAATTTTTTATAATTTTAACTCTTTCTGGATTATACTCAGCCTAGCACTGTTATTTGATAGCCTTAACCTGTGAATTCATTTTTTTTCCTGGTTTTGAGGGATTCATTGCATATTATCTTAGCATTCTAGAGGTGGGAAGCAGTAACATGCCAGATACTCACCAGTAGGGGAAAAAAACCAAACCTCTTACTGCTTCCTAAAGCAACCTATGAGATGAGATGAGATAAGGCACAAAAATCAATAGAGGGGAATACTGAAGATGTAATAGTCCATGAAATACCCGATGGTTTACCTATTATCAATACATTCTGGGCAACATTATAAATTGAATTCTTAAAGTCAAGATTGAAGATGGTGAAGTAAACTTTTAAATAAAGAGAAAATTACACCATTAAAAAAATAATAAGGTGTTTGGATAATTTAACATAAAAACTATAATAATTGCATGAAATTTTGTGTATTTATTGTAGTGTTTTTTCAGTTCTGATGCTAATATAAATTCAGATTGTCCATGAAGGAAATCTCATACATAACTGTGAGCCAAAAGGAAAATTTCTTAGTCTGTTCTTAGCTATTAATATTGTATTCATGGTATGTAACTTGGAAGAACATAATTGATGTTGCTCCTGTCAACAGGCCTTAAAAACTATCTCAATAAGGATGTGGAAAATAAAAAAGTAATAATATCAGAGGCATCATTAAAATAATAATTCAATCATATTTCCCTTAATTTATCAGATTAGGATGATGGAATAAAATGGCAGGTAATTGTCTTCTGCATCTACTTATCTTGAAGACTGGAAAATGGCTTATTTGCTTGTTATTTAGTCCATAAAATTTTACGTCTGCCACAAACTTTTATTCATTTGAAAAAGGACATTTTAGTGGTTATTAAGTTAGAATTTATCTCAAAAAATATTGCTTTCTAGTTCAGACCAAAATTAGAATTAAGTATCTATGAATATTGGAAGAAATGCAAATTTTACATGGGCAATTCAGGGATCATTTCTCATATTATTTTTTTTTACTATAAATAATTCTTCAAAGACTTCTTATTATAAAGGCCCATTCCACAGAGAACATTGTCTGATTTCCTATAGTGACCAAGTATATTTTTCTACAAAATTTTTTTCAAGTGTTTCTCCTGCATTCACAGACTATACGTATCAATAAATAGTCATTCTGAGCTATGATGCTAAGCTCTGAAAAATTTAAATGCAAACTCTTTGTTGCTAGAAGAATGCTAAAGTACATAATAAAATTTTCTGCAGAGATTTTTCGACCAAAATTACTAATGTGAACTAAAAAGTAGGAATACAAAAATGGGGCAGAATCTCAAATAATTAAGAATGCTTAAGAGTATTATTCTTTCCTCTGGTAAACTTAATATTTTGCTTGAACTACACCTGACTGATTTAGCTGAGAAAACGAATAAGAAAACCAATAGCACAACCAGTGGACTGCATTAAGAATATAGTATTGCAGCACACAAGTAGCTGCTTTTTTATTATCTGATACATCTAAATTATTAGCTTGAAACAATCAAAATAATTCTTTGGGATTGAAGCAATATTTATTTAGAGTTCTGATGTGTGTTAGAAGTTATATTATCTGAAAGACACATCTTGGTGTAGCTGAATAATATGAAGTGTCATTATATGTGAATTTTGTGAAACATTTACCTCAGGTTTCAATAGAATTATTATATTCAAAGTTAAAGACTATGAAGAGGGCATATTGGAAGAATATAAAACTCTATAACTTGTAAAGTATTTCCATTATCTACACGTATTTCAGAATTTTTAGAGCCAAATAATGTCTATTCCCAGACTACAGCTGAAAGCAATATTCCCTGCCATTTCCAGTCAAAGTAGATTTGGTTCCAGTGTAGTCTTCAGGCAGCACAAACCCTCCAGTAGATGCATGTGCACATATTTTGGCAGACTAAAGAGCAAAACAAAAGCAAGCAAAACAGTGGATAGATAATCCTGCAATAAAATAATATGTTACTGAAAAAATAATGTGCAGCTTTTCCTCACTTCATAAAATGATGATCTTCATTGTTTTCCAACAATTTTTCCAATGTATTTTATGGATGTCAGTTACACAAATCTTGGGGAGCTAATCTGGATAAAGTTATAACTAAGCTTTCCTGGCCCTCAGGCGCCTTAGTCTTGGCAGTCTCCTGCTGTTTGCTATCGATGCAAAAACCTGCATTACTTCTGTGCCCCATGAGGGCTATTTAGTATTCAGTATTGTGCGTTTTTATTCTGCCTTCAAAGGTTTTTCATTTCATTTTATGTACTTAGACTGTACTGTAAGTGGCTGATATCACAACTTTGCTTGTCTCAGGTGGTTTTTTAAATGTATAATAGAGCTTCACCCACCAGCATCACTGTAGTTAATATCTGTTAATATTTCCATGTTAAGCTCCTACACTCCGTATTTAACAACACAGCTGAAAAAATCTCAGGGGTGGAAGCTGACACTGAAAATGAGTTAATAGGAAAGAAAGTCTGATGGTTTCTCTAAAAATGCATTAAATCCAGTGCAGGTTGATATATATTAGTTTTCTGAATGCCTTTTTTGCTGAGCTACGTCTGGGAAAGGTTTCATACAATTGTCACTTTAGCTTTATGACTACTGCAGGCCTGCCTTTTTTTTTTCTCATTATTCAGAACTTCTAAATTATATTAAATGTTGCCACACCTTATGTATGTGTTTTGTATCCTAAGTGGAATTATAAATGATTAGTCATAAAATGACCAACACATAGTTTAGAATATTAGCTGGTTTTACACATCAATTAAAACTTAGAATTAGGTGTTTTACCATTATATAACACACATACACATGCAAAGATGGTGGTCTCCATAAAGAAATTAGCATTCATCAATAGTAGTTGCATCACAGTAAATTAGCAACATAAATTAATGGTTTTTATTAGAGGAAAGTACTATGGCACCTCAGAAGTCATGGGAATAACATTTATCCGACTCTGGCTTTTCATTGCTGATGTCTTGTAATATTGCATACAATCTAGGAAGGACAAACAAAAATTTGAAAAAAAAATTATAATAATAGAAGATCTGATTTTTTTTCTAGTTTATTCAGCCTTAATTACTAGTTGAGGTATGAGAGTTTCAGGGAGGAACTCAAAAAAGCATTCCACTTCTCTCTCCATTCTAATTATACATCTAGATTTGCACAGACTCTTGGAATTTTTGAGAATCAATTTACTTAAATTAAAACTAGGAGAAGCTAAGATAGTTTCTTTGCACCTATGTGTTCCAATCTTTCTCTCTAAGGTTAGAATTTTTTGAGGTTAGAATTTTTGCAGATCATCCAAGAAATTAACACAAATCGAAATTATTATCCCAAGAAACTTCATTTTAGTGTTCAATAATTGTAATTTCATCTTAAATTGTTAAGTCAAAACTGACACTAAATAGGTGAGTGAAATAACCATTAAATTTCACTGCTTTCAATCTCAAGAAAATCTAATTATTCCTTTTTCTCAGGTGTCAAATAGTGAAGGTTTGACTGAACTCCAGTAAAGTTATCTTCGGTAAACATTGGTTAGTGATATCACCAGCACATTCTCTCCAGAGGTTTATTTATTTACTCAAAGTCATTTCAGCAACTTTATCCTGTAGATGACAAAGAAATTTTTCTGAATGGATATTTGGTCTTAGTGTTGGGTTTCCTTGAAGACACCACAAATGCTTTTCTATTTTACCTAAGTCATTTGAATTCATAGCAGGCAGGTACAGTAAGAACCAAGTCAAATCTTTGCAAGTCTTTCTTTCAAGAAAAGAAATCACTCACAAAATGCTTTACAGTTAGAGCTAAGGTGTTCCAGAGCTTTGGTCCTGCTTGGAGGGAGGGGTAGCTTTTGTGTCCTTTTCACTGGAGAGCAAAACTGTTGACATGTGGAGTGCTGTGGTTTACCAATTTAGCTGCAAGACAAATTCTACAGGCACAGGCTGTTAGACTATGTCAAAGTTAGTTTCATTTCACATTAATTAAACATTGGACCCATAAAACAAAGGCAAAGTTGGTAAGGCAAGTTACTGACAGGTTTCCAAAGAGCTGCAGAAAAAATTGTATTATTAGAAGCATATGACCATCATTCTGGTATACCTATAAAGTGTCACTTTATCTTAATTGAGTACCATGGCACTGAATATCCAAATGCATCAAGTGAATTTCCAAATTTACAAGGTACCAATCATTTTAAGGTAAGAAGATTGGGATAATGAAATATTAAGGGCAAAATTTCAAATTTAGTTTTTGATAATTTTAAATGTTTGTTGAGTCAATAGATTGCTGAAGAGGTAAATGATAAATTGTTTCCTTATGTTGAACACGTTGTCCCGACAGTAAGAATTTTAGACCAAGTGCTGAAATGAGAAGAGACTTTTGCACAGTTGCTAGTGTTTCTTAAGAACATTTGTGAAAAATGGCTAAGAATGAAAAAAAAAAAAAAAATTAAACAGTGCCAAGCCTTCAGTCATTCAGAAAAATAGAGGAACTGAGCTGCCAGTTAAAGATAGTACGTCCTGTTCTTGTAACCATAATATTTGAAAATTTCTTCCTTTTTGGAGACTACTTAGTAGCTACTCCATCAAAAGAACTTCTGAGTAGTTCTAAAATTCTAATAAATGTTTTATTCCTTTTTCATGTTATTTTTAGTTTAAGGTTTTGCAGTTTTACGTATTTAATTGTACTTCAAGCTTAGATCGTGATCCAATTGTAAAATAATAAAAGGGAAAACATGAAGGATCTCCTTTAAATATACTGATTTTAAAAATTTTTAGAATTATTATTTTTTTTAATTAATTAGGTGGAACCAGGAGATTTCATTGGGATTATTTTATTAGTTTCTTCCAATGAATTTTTGATAAATTATTAATCCAGCAGGGGGGAGAGGGGGAAGGAGGAATTATCTGTACATAAAACCATAAAATAAATTGAATGATCAACTATGAAAAAGAGGATTATTTTATTCTAAAAATGTCAGAGCAGTAAGTTTTGACATTAGTGAATTAGTATTTCCACCCATATGTTTCTCTCCAACAACATTCTGGTATGCTGGCATTCACAGCCTATTCTGTTTATGATGTGATCACAGGCTGAGCAAATATGCTTTCTTCAAAGTGCCACTGCCTGGATTCTTTCCAGCTTCAGTGGTTCTAGCAGAGAAGCAGACCCTACAGGGACCCTGAGCAGGGCTGCAGCTAAATGCCAAGCCTTTGCCCAAAGGACAGGGAAGTGTTCTTTTGATCCAATTTCTGCATGAACTTAGAAGAAAATGGGCATGTGATCGACTTAGTGGGTTTCCTATCATCCGCTATGGGATTCACCTTGGTGTCGTTTCCTAAATCTTTGATGTGAAATATGATGTGAATAACATTGGGTAGTTTCAATCTGTGGTTTTGCAAATGGATTTTGAAACCTGATTTCTTATGGCAAAATGAAGTCATGTAGCATGAAACAATGGATCCATTTCACATGCACTTTTTTTTTTAAGAAAATGAAAGTTTCATATGTGAATATAGCAACTTGTACTGCTTCTTCACATGCTTTTGTGTGAACACATGCTTCACATGTGTTTGTGTTGAATTTTTTAAAAATTACTGATAAAAAGGTTGTTTGAAACAAGGGTAAGTCAAAGGATCACATCTAAAAGAGCAAGGCAATGCTAACAGCCTATCAGGAAGCCAAATACATGACAGTTCTAAAAGCAAATGCAAAGCCGCCAATATTGTCTGGGGAGTGAGTCAAGAAGCCAGACGCTACCAAAAAAAAAAATCCTCTGCTGTTTGGCATTTTGGCGTCTCATGGGTGCCATTGAAAGAAAAAAAGACCCAGTGCATATTAAAAAACAATATGGTAGGCCTTAAATGCCCCTACTATTCTTGAGGACAACTTCATGCTGAGCAGCAATGCTGTTAAAAAAAACACACGAGTATTGTATCTGTTAGAATGTGGAAAGCAGATGAAAATAAAAGCAATTTTCAAATTCATCTTCTTTGTTATATTAGGGAAACAGATAAGTTCAGGTGTAGCTCAAGATCCAGACGAGAGGATGAGCTATGATAAAAGCAGAGTTGAACTAAATCCAGCCTCCAATACTAGCTTTGAATCAGCTTGTTCTTGCATCAGATAAATTTTAAAGAGAGTTACATAGCAAAGAGTCCTGCAAAAAACCCCAAATTTAATACATTTTATTTATCTTTTATTTAGTGTTGAGAGACAAGTCCTGGACTAGATATTCTTTTAACCAAAGATTCATAAGATTTACCTTGATTTCAGTTATTTATCCAGGGTGTTTTTCAAATTTTCTTCTTCCTTCATTTTAAGGCTTGCTTGTTATAATGCATTTATTCTGCTTAAAATTAAATTGCATTAGGAACTGGTGTAGATAATTTTTTTTTAATTTTTCTCTAAATACTTATTTCCTTAAAGTTAACATCAATGTACACTTAAAGTGGTGATGCCTTGTATATTAGAGGTGAATTTTGTTCAAAAGTATCAGCAGAATTTACCAGAGAAGTGTTTTAAAACTTTAAAATTATTCCACTATTATGGATAAAGAGTGGAATAGAAGAATATAATGTACAGACAATTATCATAAATATCTGAGATTATTGACACTATACTGGAATAGCACCTGGGAAGTATGAACCAGTACAGATAAAAGTGAATTTCTGAGTCTGCATTTAATTTTAAAATACCTTACACCACTATGCCTCTTAGTGTCATATTTTCTCTTGAGGGGGATAATGGAATTTTTCCAGTGGTTTTGTGTAAAGATTATTAATGTGATAGCTCATTTTCATTTGACTACATTATTTGAAGAGTACAAAGATAATTTTAATAGCCTTTTAGAAATTTCTGTATTCGTCTTTAAACACAGGGAAGTTCTTTGAATTTTAGATAGATGATGAACAGAATTCAAGACAACTAGAAACAGGGAAAGAGAGGGCAAAATAGTTCCATTCCTCATTATGTGACACAAAAACACATTTCCAGATTCCACTACTACCAGATTCCTCTGAATACCAAAATTAGAGTGCTGACAAGATTTTCCAACTACCAAAATATAAGGCATTGAAAGAAGGAGAAAGACCTTGCTTTTAAGCAAAGAAAATCTTCCTCACCTACACAAGAATTACTCAGTGTGTTTTTACAGTAAAATCGCATCTTAAATAATGCTTCATTTTTAACTTATGCCAATTCTGTGATACATCAGAAAGACTTTAGAATGTTTAATTATTCTCAGTGCATTCATTATTTTTGTTAAGGGAGCAGTGTCCTAAACATCATACTGTCTAGTTATTTCATTATCATTAGCATCAACAGGGCTTTTCTGAATTCTTAGAGTTTAAAAGCATTATCTTCAGAGACGAGGAGAACTGTGGAAGGAAGTGGAACCTTATACCCCAATAGGTAAGAAGCAAAATTTTAATGTGTTACAGTAATTTTGTATTTTTTCTGTGTCTGTCATATAAAATGGCTGAAATTAAATAATGCTAAGATCAATTTCAGTAGAGAGGTGTGAATCCAGAAAGTGAGTTTGCAAGTAGCAGGAAAAAGTGGTACAGAAAACTGTAGCAGATCCCACTGTGAGTAATGACTTGTGAAAAATATGTTCAGTTACAGTTGAGCATCAGCCAGTTACAATTTAACTCTCTTCATAGTATCAGGATCTTTTCGTCATTGCATTCTCTTTATCTTGAAAGAAATCGCACGATTTTATGTTTTATTCCTGACTGCTCAATTTTGCAGTAATGCAAAGCCGAGCTCTAAGCATACATTTTAGTTTAACTTACTGATACTGCTAAACTGGTGCTGGCACTGCTAAAATCTCCCCTTTAAATCAGTGTGAAAAACAGACTGTGATTGCAGACCCATCCTTCAAGCCTGCAGGTAAGAATGTTAGTATGTCAATAACATGTCTACGCTGGCTCATATAATGTCCCATTGTGCCTCAAAATACTGTACATCTGTGGCAAACAGAACTAATTTTGACTTCTATTTCTCCTAGACCTTTGAGAGAGCAGAAGATGGCACAGTGAGTGAAATTTTAGATTTTACAAGTGTTGGATGTGTTACATCAACACTTTATGCACCTGTAAAAAGGATTTTTACTGTCTGAGAGATTGTCTTCAGATAAAAATATGCAATTTCAAAAGGATAAGACTTTATGTTTCTTTCCGAAATTTCTAAATCAAACACTTATTCAAGAGCCTCCCTAAGTGTCCACACAGAAGTCAGGGTCTATAAAGATCCACTGTGACACCCACGACACAAGTTGCAGCCTCTCTGAATCTGTAAGGGAAATGACCAAGAACATGGGTGGTCTCTCTTTTCCTCACAATAAGCCATTGACCCAACAAAGTACAAAAAAAAAAGAAAAGAACAAAACAAAAAAACTCAACAAAATAAAAACAACAACAACAACAAAAAAAACCCCAACAAAACCAAAACAACCCACAGAAAAACCCCAACAAAAAAAGTCTCCTAAAGATACGGTGTTCTTTCCTTTGGAAGAAAGGAGAAACTTGGCTTCTTGTTTTTATCTTTGAATAAGAGGGGAATATTTCCTCAGCTTTGATGGAGACCAAAGCCTTTCTAATAGAATGATATTTCAAAGGATGCACAGCCATCTCCTGGTTTAACAAGATTTATAGATGACTGTATTTAATTCATACTTTGAAGTAAGTAGCAAGAGAAAAACAAAACAAAACAAAACAGAACAAAAGCAGTATGAATAAAGAAAGCTCTTGCAAATCCTAGAATGGGCTTGGAATCGGCGCTTAACACTGCTTAGACTCTGTTTTAAAACCACTTTGAGCCTTACAGCTAGTTGAAATAAGTGGAATGGAGAGAGAGAAATCTGCTAGGGACAGGAAGATTGAGCAGGGTGTGGAAATTCAAGTAAGTAGATAATAAGAAAAATATTTATCTAAGAGTGCAAAATCTAACGATATGATGACTGCTTGAGAATTTGGTTTAACAGTGTCTTTGAAGAAGCATTGCTTTCCTGAACTGACTGAATATATCTATATATAAGACATGGTATTTTAATATTCTCTGAGATTGAAGTAAACACACAGACTTATTTCAAGTTTTGAAGTTTTAGAAAAGTGTCTATGACCAACATGAGAAAACAGCTTCTTCATGCTTTTCTGTGTTCAAAATATATTCTAATATAAAAATCCAATAATTTAATTGCAGTAACAAACTCACTGATGTGTGTTTATCTTTCTTTTACACACAGGGGTTTACTAAAAATCACCTTATGGAAAAGTAGTGCTACGTGCTAAAATCCAAACTCAATGGAGCACTACACATGATAGTTATTAAAATCAAATGGTTCCTTTAAACTTTAAATTCAAACTCAGAGCAGCAGCTAATCCAAAAGGAAATTAAGTGAAATGCCCTTCTGGGAAATGGTAAAACTAGCCCACCCGGGGAAAGAGTTAAATGATGAATCAAACTAAGAACAATGAAATTTCTTGGAAAATGCACATTTTCACAACATGTACACATGCCTGTGTGCACATATCCAAACATTAAACACTCGAATTGCTTAATTAAGTAAAAGAATGCAGTTCTAAAAATCATGTGAGCACCGTCTAGTCTCTTCCTTTTTATTGACCTGCCTAAATTCAATGACAAATAGCTCTTTTAAATCTTTTTCTTATTGATATTTTTCATTGTACAAAATATAAATGTCAAACCTTTAACAGAGCAATCATATTATCAATATATAAATCTGATTTATGTTTTTTAACCCCAAGGTCAAGTGTTAGGAAAAATCATCCTGCTTCTGACAACCTTTGTAGATCACACACTCAATCAAAGGCGTTTTGGTAATTTATATGACATGATGATTAGCCCACAGTTTCTCCATAAAATCTGAGAGAAAATCAAATCTTCACAATGTTCAGTTTTGGTTTTGAAGCATGTCAAACAATAGGTGGAATTTGTTTAATAGGAACAACCCAACACAGGTAAGCACTACATGATACTATAAAGGACTGGGTAAACTTCCTGGCCATCCATAGAAAGCACCCATTGTGTTTTCAGTGGCTGTGAAAACCAGGCTATGTCCCAAAAGGGTTTGGATACCTCTACACATGACTGGACCTTCTACTGGTGTGTGGCTTAGACACCTTTCAGCTATATACTTCCCCACCACACCTGATGCTTCACCTGAGACCTTGTTTGCTTTCCTTTGGAAAAGCAGATGCTCTAAACAATTCCCTCACCACATAAATAATTTTCTCACTTATTTCGTTAGTCCAACAACATTCATTTTTACTTACGGTGTGATTTTGTTATTCAGCATGAATGGCCACCTCTCTAAACGCAGGCTTCACTCCCGAAACAAAGAGTTGCAATCATCTATGTTTTTGCTCTTTAAAATCTGAATATTTAATAAATTAATCTAGAGGTTTTTGCATCAAGAGATTATTAATTAATTATCCTAAAGCAGATTTTATCTTCCCTATGATTTTTTAATATAAGGATATTGTGCTAGAATGTTTGCCCATGAGTAAAGTAAGTGGGTGAATTTAAAGATTGATACATTTCCTCTTTAAGGGAACTCATCAAATACTGTAAAGTCCTGCAAAGTGCATCTAATGCATCCAATAAAATCAGATCTCTACAATATGTTATTGAGTAATTAGTGCTTAAACCAGAAGTTCTACCTCTTATTAGTCATCTTTATGCTAGGATTGCATAAGCTAAATTGATTGCTTAAGGATCCACAAATACCATAATCACAAATTTTATGGTTTTAGTAGGATATTAGGAAAAAAATTGCCTCATTGTCTTCAATGTAAAACAAGATTACTTCTCCCTAAGCAATGCAGTAGAAGGTACATAAAATCAAATATGTGAAATCGTTGGTTCCCTAATGCCACTGTTCTCAGTAGAGATAATTGCTTCATTCAGTTCATAAATTCTCTTGCTTGTTTGCATTTGTAGCTCTCCCACAGAACCTCACTTCACTGGTCTAATGTTAGATGTTGGTTCAGCTCTGTTATTTCTGATTCAAATACAGTAAATTGACAGCAGTTAAAGATGGATCCTGCATCATTATTACTGGCTTTTGCACAGAGATCAATGAAGATCCAACAGGATTTCAGTAATTTATTTGCTCTCAGATAATGTCTTCATACTCTCTCACCCTTTCAGAGAGCTTGTCTGATTTCTCACTGTCATAAATGAAATGCCCTATGTTTTCCTACATATATATATTTATTTCTTCTCAAGAGACAGAACATATTAATTCTGAGGGGAGATCTGGATAAAAATAGGAAGAATCAGTCATTTCTTCTTATTATTTGATTATATTATGTCTGTATTTGAGAAGCCCCAACTATATAACTGATACAACAGTAGAATTTACAAAAAGAACCTGGAACGTATTACATATATATAAATATGATTATCACCCCTTTATCTAACAGGTATTTATTCATTGCCTGCTCCAACAACAGGAGAAACTCTGACTTTGTAATCAGTCAACAACATATATTTTTTTTTAATATCAGAGTGATTAACATTAATTTATAGTTTGAACTAATTTTTCTTTGGCTTGCTATTAACAAAAAATATCTTTTAGCTACTCAGAAATTTGGAGGCCTCATAAAAGCTCAATTATATTCCTTCTACACTGCTGATATAATTTTCATGCCCATATAAGAATTTGTGTGGTAGAAATGGGCTTATATGGTTCCACTAAGCCTTATATTTGTGAACTTTTCAGAAGCTTGGCAAATAATCCCATTTGCCTTTTTGTGATCAAGCTGTTATCAAAATAATGTTTATTTTTAAAAATAATTTATTTTTATTTAGTGAATCAATTGAACTGTTTGCAACTTATGCTAACATCCATGTATCAAAACCTCTTGCTGAGCTACAACAAAGAAACTCCTCAGTAATCTCCTTTTATGCTGGGGTTATATTGGTTTCAGCAAACGTCACTTTTTTTTCAATGTTTTAAAACATACATATGTCAATTTTTTGACCTTTGAGATCAGTCTGCATTGGAAAATCACTTTAAATTTCACCATCTCTGTATCACAAGGAACTGCCCAGACCATTTGATTCACAATGGAATAAAATGGTCATAGTAGTTCCTCTTTGATCTTTTGATCTTCTCAATTCCTTTTCTGGGAAAAAAAAAAAAAGTAGAACATTTTAGGAACACAAATAGAGTACAAATTGAAATATAAATGTTTCGTTTTCACATGTCTCTTCTAAATAAGTTACATTTGGATTTCTTTCTCAATGGTAAGAACTCAAAATCAGTAAAAACCTCTTCAGCCAAAATCTGAAGTCTAGTGAAGTCTTTGTCACAATAAAGAGCAATGTATTATTACTTTATAATACCTGGTAGTTTTCTTTAAATTATTGTGTATTCTGACTTGTTTTCTTCTCCCAAATGGCTCATCTCACTAAAAATGTTATACAATTTCATATTTGTAGATTTTAGAGTTTCAGGGATGCTGTTATCCCTGCATCACTTTCCATAATTTCATTTGTATTAATTCAATATAGTTGTTCTTACTTTTCTTCATTTCCCATTTGATAAATGGTGATATTCAACCAAACTGCAGGGCTCATCATTCACAGGCATAGCTTTTGAGAAGGGCCTCATCAAAGTCAAGTATCTAGCCCAATGTATCAAAAGTGTAGGCATTTGTGATTTTTCTTGTAAGTTTTCTCTTTACTGCCCTATGACACAAACTAGTCAGCCCTATGGAAGTAGAAGAAACAGCACTTTCTTAAACAGTGCTATTTCACCAAGCTTGCAAGGAGCCATCCAGTTCTCTTTGAAGAATGAGGCATACAGATCTGGATGTGTTTCTAAACAAAATTTTCCTTGAATTATTCAAGAATCTACCCTAATTTGAAAAACAATTGTTGAACTTGGGGAATGATTTCCAACAGAAGACTTTTATATTTTTACTGTTTAAATTGAAATATTTTGTTGCTAACATTAATTTGAATCCCGCGTTTCTCTGGATCAATTTCAAACAAGATAAGAAAAAAAAACAAACATAAAAACTGAATGAGATATTCTCATTTGGAGAAAACACAAATACTATATTCAATTTAAGCTTTTTTACGTAAAATATCTTGGAGTTTGTTTTGGTCTGATTGTGTGTGTGTGTTGGGGGATGTGTTGTTTAGAGTTTTTTTCCCCAATTAAAGAAAATAATATTACTTGGTTTTGTTTTATATTTTTACTTCTTGTGGAACTGAAATCCTAATTATTTAAACATCTTTTTATCAGTTTCTCTATATTTTCTTAAATTTAGATTGTTGCTATGTAGAATGAAACTAAAAGTTCTGACATAAAGTGCTTCTACTATTTTTCAGCTTAGAGGATGCTTCTTCACATGATGGATATTCATCCAATATTCATTACAGATCATTTTTTAAATTTTGATTAACTCTCATATAACATAGACAATAAAGATTCTTCAATTATCTATATCTATCATTCTTTTTTTAATTTTGATGTACATTTTAATTTTTTTTTAATCTAAATTAGGGTTACTTTATAAATTTGCAAAACAAATATCCAAAATAGATTTTTGGTAAAGAAACCAAAAAATGAAAAAATATTCAGAATTTTTAATAACCTGAATTGTAAGTGGAAACTGGTAATCTCACAGAATCTTTCTTCTGGGAAAGGTAAGGAGGCTTTATTAAACTCTTCTGAGAGTGGCAGTGACATGCAGCTAAGGAATAGGAGTAGCTCCATTAGGGGCAGCTACTTTTAAAATGAGGGTAGTGGGTAACTGAATGTACTCCTAGTTTTCTTTCTGTACAGCGCCATCTTCAGAGTAATATTTCATCTCAGCAGCACCTTGTGATGATGTATTACTCAGACACATCATCAGCCTGAATAGTGTTTCAAATGATTTATAGACCTGGTAAATCACTTAAGTGAGGCACACCAATGTATTATTCAAAGATGGCACCATATGGGCAAGAAGCTTTTAAATGCATAGTCAACACAAATCCAGAACACAGCATAAAGCACAAACAAATTCATACCATGCAGAAGGCAGCTGCCCTAAGCTTGCAAAAGAAGGTTAATACTAAATGAGCTCCAGCAATGATACAGAGTTCTGCTCCTCTCCTCTCATGAACCATGACAGGACAAGTGGAAAAGGCCTCAAGCTGTGCCAGGGTAGGTTCAGGTTGGACATCAGGAGAAGTCTCTTCAATGCGAGAGTGGTTAAGCATTGGAAGCCATCATCACTGAAAGTGTCAAAAAATGACAGGACATAGCATTTGGTGTTATGGTTTAGTTGACAATGTTGGTGTCCAGTCAAAGGTTGTACCTTAACGATTCTACAATTCATAAATCTGAACGCCATTGGATTTTTACAGGAAATACTTTGAAATAAGAGAGACACATATAAGAACTCTCCCAAGGGGAATAATGAGCAATGAGATCCCAACACTAATCCTTATTAAAATTTGTGTGGGAGATGTGCACTTAGTGCCAACGCATCTTAAGTACCCACCTTCAACACAAAGAAAGGGAATATGTTTGTGTTTATGCACAGATATTGGTGGGTAGAAATGTGCAAGGACCACAATAATGAGCTATGTTCTGCTGATTTTGAATATAGTTCTGGGTCATTCTTTTAAATGGATGCAGAACCAGCGCAGTAAAAATTTTCTCACCCCTGCTTGTGGTTACAGGAGCAGGCCAAAGCCTTTCAGCATGTAGCACAATATAACAGTTTGTGAAAAGAATATTGTCCATAAGAATTTGACAGTAGCTGGAAAAACTAGAACTTTAGTAACACATTTTACAGCTTTTTATTTCTTGCTATTGTAAATTACTTCCTACCCTACAATAGGCAGACAATACAGATCTAGTTCTCTTACAAAAAATGCTCTCAAGGAAAGAAAAATGAGGAAGCTTGGTATGACTAACACTGACATTTTAGTTACCCTTGAATGTAGCAGTTTCTCTACACACAGCAATGCCCTATTAGGTGTTTCATAGCTTCTCTTCACTATCTATATTCTGTGGAAATATTTATTTCTGATGGGAGCAGGCCTATTTCTCCAACTTGACCTTGAAATTTGCTTTCAAGTAGCTTGTTGCACCTTTAACAATGGTCCAGCACTGTGTAAAGGTAGTAGAAAAGAGCAAGCCAACCCTTTATGAACATGTACCTTAAACTTCACAATGAGGGTTTGCGCAATATTTCTGCAACAAAGAAAATAATTAAAAGCAAAAAAAGATCACATTCAAATGTTTTCAGTGCCAAAAACCCAACAGGACTAAGGTCAAAGGTTGATGGGAAAGAAACTTCTAGTCCATCAAAATATAATCACAAAACTAACATTCCTTGAGACATCCAGTTGTAGGGCTCCACATTTTTAATACACAAACACAGCAAAAGAAAACCAGTAGGTTTTGGGGTTTTTTTTTGATGTTTAGGTTTTGAGAAGAGGAGGTGCCTTTCTAGCTGTGACTGTATTTGGGAAATATGTGAATTTTCTCAGTTTAGCTTCTCTTATGTCCTCTCTCCGAAGGCACCTTTTAAAATCCATTGATTAGTGACTTTGTGTACCTCCACTTAAACAAATTTGCTTGTCCAAGCATTTTGTGCCTTTTGTGTAAAGGAGGTCTAAATACTTCTTCAAGCCTCCAGAATCTTTGAGCATATGCTGCATGATTCATGAATATCTGTTAAGGAAATTTGGGAAAGAAATTAAGGAATCTTTATTGTATTTAATAGGTCAAATTAAGGTTGCAATATGAGGTCTTGCAGGTGGGTTTTCAGATTGAAAGAAGGAACGAATAGAAAAAGACCTGGATAAAATGGGCTTCAAGCACATTATGTATCACCTGAGCAAACAGAGAATGTAAGTTTTCTAATGTAATAAAAAATTTCATTCAAGATTTAACTGTCCTAGGTGTCCAATTTCAAGAAGCCAAATAATTTAGCATTTGTTGACATTCATTATTTTTTTCAGGAAAGACAATTTTCCCCATGAGACCTGTTTTCAGAAGCTACTCTAATTTCTGGTGATATTTCTTATCTCACCCTCAAACTCCCAGCTAATTTAAAATTCCATCAATTTATCTTTGTGAGATAACATCCAAAGCCTTTTAAGCACTCCTTAGTATGACTAATGTACAGATATCAAATATTTTAATGAAGGAAAATGTGGATCATATTTAATTACATAGAGCTAAATATTGTAAGGAAAAAAAAAAAGCCTTCTGTTGAACCTTTTTCTCATTACAGATAGGCCATGTGGAAACACAGAAATCATATAGGAAATAATTGAACTGTATCTATTTTATGTCCTTAACATGAAAAACTCTATTAAGAGTCCTATTTTGGTATAGAAAGAAATGTGGAATAAAGACATAACCTGATATCAATCTGTACTTTTCCTACTTTGTTTGAGTTTGGATCAAAATAATTTGATTCTTCTAGTCACAGCACAGCAGGAATAACTTGATTTTCCTAAAATCTAACAGTTTTATTTACTTTGCAATAGCAGCACCTTTCAGGATCTTACATTGATGTTGTCTCATTATACAACTAGCAATGCCTTAAAATGTATTGGACCCTGACAAATGAAAGATTTTTCTGGAGTTGCTCCTATTCTGAGTTATAAAACCTGGTTTCTTAAAAACACTAAGACTCTTTAAAAAATCTACAGACATATAGATATGTGTTTATATATAAGTAGAACTTTAATCTCAACATCTACCATGTTCATATATCTTTGACAGACCTAATAGAAATAAAAGTATTGTATTTCTACATCAGAATATTCCCTGTCTTCTGCAGATACTCAGAGATAAAGAAGGTGACCTCATATTACTTATATAAACTTTTAAAGGGATTCTGAAAATATCACTATATTTTTACTTGGTTTATTTAGTTTAATTTTTTGATAGAAATAATAGACAATACTGGTGAACAGGAATTCTGATCTACTGAAGATTAAGAGGCATGAATGTAGGAACCAAAAAATGAGAAAAAGTAGTTAGCACAAATTTGAAAGAAAAAACAGGAGTTAAAATTATGAAGTACAAGGAACAAAAGGGGTTGCAGTCGGCAAATGACAAAAGTGTCATGAAAAGAATGACTTATGTCTAATAGTTGGAGGAAAACTGCAGGAAGAACTTATATTTTTCTGAACCAGGAGAACAAATATGTCTGATTCTTTCCTGCTTAACAGTTCCCTGAAATGGAAAGAGATAATTCATTAATAGAAACATCAGAGACTGAGAATCTTAGCCTAGAATAAATTGCTCATAAATTGCTCATAAAATTCTCATTGCTTCAGATTTCTCATACTGTCAAGAAACTTGAGCTGAGCTGTTTAGAAGGCTGTCAAGGCATTTAACAATATTCTTATTTCATAGAATATCCCAAGGTGAAAGGGATCCATAAGGATCATCAAATTCAACTTTCAGCTGCTTGCAGGAATACCTAAACACTCTTTGTTAAGTCTTTCCCTTGAGACATTTTGCCACCTTGGTCACCATCCAGCCTCTTGTCCTCTCATTTGCATGTACAACCCATATTACCATGTCTGAGCTGGACAATCCAAAACTTTCTGTTGGTAAATTTCTAAACACTAGTGACATACAACTCATACTGTAGGAACAGTACAAATAGTGAGTCTTTTGTTAAAGAGAATAGGAACGGTACCAGAGATTTTTTTTCTTTCAAAATAAATGGCACTGACTCTCTCATGACACAAATTGCTACGAATGTAAAAGCAACAGAAGGCAAGAGCAATAGCCAACACATAATCTTCAGGAGGAAGTTATATTGACTAAATTGGACTAATTTTTATTCCCAGTAAGAATCAGGAAGTAGTTGTTATATTTCTTAATTTGACTAAGAGCTGGTTTACTTAGGAGGCACTATTTTTATGGCATTCTTATAGCTAAGTGGAGAAGATATCCTAGATGAAACTTGTCTTAGATGGGAAAGAAATGGGAAAGAAATATGTTCGGAAACAGTATTCACAGACTAAGAGATGCCTCTGAAACAGTCACTCAGTAGGTTTCTGCAAGGATATGTCTTGCTTGATGTTATTCAATGGTTGCATCTGTGGTGTGTGCAGGTTTCCTCATTATTTTCACGGTGAGAAGAGCATTAAGCTGAGAGAAACCAATATCTAGTTTGAATACAGAACTGGATTTAGAATTTTACAAAAATAAGATGAACCTGAACAAAACAAGTAAGAAATTCTGTTAGCAAAATATAACCTGGTTAATCATCTTGACTGCAGGATGCAGGGATTATAAGAAATCACCAGGCAGACCATGAGTCAAACCATGACACAGCTCTTTGAAAGGGTAGGCATTGTACCATGATGCATAAAGCTTTTGTAACTCTTTAAAAGCACAGTTTTCATATTTGAGTTTAGAAGTCCAGAGTCCCAATCCCCTAGACTGAAAACAAGAACTGATGGTATTTGCCAGCATACAAAATAATTTATGACAAACAATATCCCACTTACTCCAAATCTACAGCTGATTTGAAGATAAAAAATCTCATGAGTACTGTCTATCAAGCACAAGCTGCAGCCATGATCCTCTGAACTCCTCCAACAGCCTATTCTGTAAGACATAGAAAGCAATCTTAAATGTAAGGGCTCAGCTGGAGAACTTGCATTCAGAATTTGTCAGTGAGTCTCATAATAACTTGAAAAGAAACAAAAGAATTAGTGGAGGAATAGAAATATTCATAATGTCAGAAATAATAATGTAAAAGGAAAAAGTTAAGGGCTTGGAGTTTATTCAAGAGAGAACAACACTGAAAGAAGATGAGTCTTAAAATAAGTGATTTTTGCAAAGACATTGTCTACTATGCATAGAACAAGACTTAATGGGCTTAAATGTTATCAAGGGAGATTTAAGTTATACATTAAAAAAAAATTCCTAATGGGGAAAACAGATAAGCAGTAAAATAGGTTGCCTAGGGAGATTTTAGAATCTCTGTCATTACCCAAATAATTATTGGGAATAATTTAAATATGGTTGATCCTATCCTGCGGCAAGTTAACAGATGAAATGCTCTCTCCAGGTCCCACCTCATATTTTCTGTGAGTCTGTGCTTCTCTCTACACCCTACAATATGTACATTGCACATTTTATGTCATATCTTCATTTTTGAATTTCTATCCTGCTTCCAGTTTTATTTATCCTTTTTACACAGCAAGGCTTATAAAAAAAGTTTGATCCATTAGTAACATAAAAAAAAAAATATAAAGCAAAACAAAAAAGAAAAGGATAAAGAGTAGCACAGTCTGTCAAAAAGGACAAATCATAAGTACTTCCATAGATTATCTCTAAAAAACTTTGGATTCATTCCAGGAATTAGTTTCATTTCATTTTCAGGTTAAAAATGTAATAATATTATTACTTACTATAGTTTTAAAGTGTAAAGAAAGAGGCATTTGCAATGCATAGAATTCTTTTTCTTATTTACAAAGTATATTAAAACCTACATGGAAGAGCACATGGTTGGACAACTGATTTTGTCTAGCTCTCTGTTAACCATTACTGTGCTGGGTGCATTATATTTATGCAACATTAAGAAGACCAATTCTATGCAAATTCTCAGCCAAGGGCTTTAGTGAACTGCATTCTTCATATTTCCTGAATTTATTGCATTTTTAATGTGATTTTCCTATTTTTTTTAATGGCATGATATTTTCTATTGCTCATGCATGAAACCAAAGTAATGATAAAAGAACTTTTAAAAATCCTACTTTAAAAACTAACATTTTTTTTAAAAGTATAATTTTTGTCAACACAAAAAATTCTGTATGTCTCATGTTAGTAAAGAGGATCATGGGAACCAACATCTTGGTTTTCTGCTCACTGACAGTTCTTCCCCCCACCTTTTTAAAAATGAAATATTTTAAAATATATTCATCACAATTTTTTTGAACAAATGAGAAAATAACTCATACATTCAAACTGTTTCTCTATAGATTACAGAATATACCCTGAATAATAAGAAAAGCATATGTTTGTAGGACAAAATAGAAAGTAGCATGCATTAAAACTGCATATTCCCATTGTTTTAAAATTCTCTTTTCTAGAGATTTCTCTTTGAAAAGCATTTTGTTTATATTATTGCTTAACACATATAACATATATAATATATATAACATATATAACATATATCTATTAACACATATATTAATAATAATATTTTTTGCCTATGTTTTTGGATTTTTTTGATGTAATAGGACTACATTTTGCCAAAAACTTCAGCAATATCACAATGCATAAGGAGTTGGTAGCATTTTTTGGGTTTTTTACTGGGTAATGTTTCTTCATTGCAAATATTCATAACAAGAGATAAATGTTTGAGGGATGAATTTGATGAAAATTTGTTTAGAAGATGCTTTGAATCTTTACAGAAGTTTAGGAAGAATTCCAATAGAATTTGACTAATGAGGAAATAACCAAGATGGCCAAGGAAAAATGTTCCTATTTAAACATTTTCTAATGTTTTAATTTTTCAATTAAAATTTTTAGTTTTGATTTGAAGATTTTATTTTAAACTTGAAGAAGTTTTTAAATGAAAGGAGGCAGAAAGATTTCTATTAGTATCCAGCAAAAATTTGATAAATAGAATATAAGGGAATATAAATAACGTATTATTATACTACATACTGTTTTCCTGAACATTAGTTCTACTTGCTACTTCAATCATGATTTTGGGATGGACATGATAATTTTTAGGACGAAAAGGTGAAAAGATGAAACGCTATTTTAAAACCTTAAATGTTTTAGAGCCACATTATGACACCACATTTGCTCCTGGTCTTTTCCAGGTACTAATATGGGAAATTGTCTGCAGATGGGTAGATGAAACAATAAAGAGCTGTCTATTGACAGCTTCACTGAAATGTGAGAGAACATGCAGGTTAGAGGGAGATCTGCCCTGAGGGCTGTTGATGGAGACAGAATTTTTGTAAATTAGGACTATTCAATTATTATAAAAGTTTTGGTGAGCTAAATTTAAGTATTACTGGGATTACAAACATGGCCTATGATGCAAATAAGAAAGTCTTTTAAATTCTGTAATAATTCATAGTAAGTCTTAATATATTATTTGAAAAGATCAATTCTAAAATTAAAAATGTTCTAGTGTACTTTGACACATTTTTCTGGCAAATTATTAGCTAAATTTTGCTTTTTTTCCTTAAGGTCACTAAGATCTTTAGTCTTTTTTGAAAACTCAAAATTCTAGCCATGAGTGACTTCTACTAGCAGAGACCTATCTAAGTTGTATTCTTTATCATGAATATCCTTGATGTTCATGAAAACATAAATATTCATAATAATAAATAATGGAAAAATTTCATGGCCTGATGTAAAGGACACTAAATGTCCTGGGTATAGTATGGTAAAGACTCATACCTCAAAGAACAAAAATAATGGGACAATTTCATGACCCTGAAATTAACATGAAATACTTACACTGAAGAGGTAGACATTGCAGGAGAGATTGGTAGATTGAATTTTTGGGAAGCTGAGAAATACTTCCAGACCTGCACTGTGATCAGATGTCCTCCTGCATTTTTTGCATGTGCTGCTCCAAGAAATTCTGCTACTCCAGCCAGTGTATAGCTAAATGGATTCCTATTCCCTTACACTGAACTTAAAAAATTTTCTATTCATAAGACAGTTTTATGCATAAATAAATCTGAGCTTGTCTTTTCTTTAACTCCAGCTTTGTCTCAGTAGCCTAGATATGACTCTATAAATCAGAAGTGTTTTTCTGCACACCTTTCTTGAAAAGATTAGTCTCCAATGACTCATTACACTTTGAAATGCAATCACCACGGTAGGGACCATGGGGGTTCTTTGCAAAAGAAAATTATTCTCTCTGGTCCACTTTGGTAGTTCAACCATATAAGTTCCATGGTCTTAAAAGGATGATTCTGTGGTCAAGACAGAGACATGGTCCAAGGACTTGCCACCTTGGGCAACATTTTATTTTATTGGTTTTTCATATTAGATGTCATAATAGTTTTCCTAATATGGGGTTCAGAGAGGATAGAAATACATCATTGTTACCTCCAAAACTGCTGCTTTGAGGTCCTTGGAGAAGCAGGAATAATTTGTATGTGTATTTGTATGTATGTATATTTTTTCACCATTTCTGGACCTATGTGTACATGTCTCAAGATATGCAATAATATTAAACTTCAAAAAATCCATCAGTATGCTCTTTCCTCAAAATAAACTTTACTCAACAGAGGAGTTTTGTTTCTCTAGCAGAAAGTTTACTTTCACAGTTTACCTAACTTGATTTCTGAAAATACATTTCCTCTTTGAATACTGTTTCTTTCCCTCTGACATGCTTCATTCATTCATGCATAGGTTGATTTTTTAGTAATGTGCCACAAGCAGCTCATTACCACTGAAGGGTGAGAATTTTCATTTTATGATCCCATATTATAGCACAGTATTCCTATTCCCATCTGCTCACCTAAATTTTCTGATAAATTTATGTCTCTGCCAAGAGAAAAAGTTATTTACCTGATCTTTTTGTTAAGTAATTTTTACCTAAATGAAGAGTTCACACTGCTTTCTCTCACAATCAGTATTTCTCATGAAGTCTGTGCTGCTATTAATTACAGAAGTACATCTAGGTCTCTATGGAAACTTAAGCTCTGTTTAGAAAACCACGACTGTTTTATATACCCTGTAAGAGATTCTCTCTGTGGAGTTTGAAAGGATTGTGCAAGACCTTTGAACCCCTTAGCCATGGTAATGTTCAAATACCACTTTTCAGGAAAATAACCATTTGGAAAAGCACCTTTTTTATGACTTAGCAAAAGCCACAATGCACAGAGAAACGTGTGTTTAATCAGCTTATAGCATTTCTCTTTCAGGATAGAGAGTGACTAGCAGGGAGAAGCTTGACTGCAGTAACAGCCTGTGGTTCATATAAGATACTAAACAGCACTAAAAAGGAGTCTGGCACTCGTAGCACAAATCCTGGACTCTCAGAAGTTGTATGAAAAGTACACAGCACTTCTCATAGCAGTGTGCTGTGATCACATGTCTTTCACAACTCATGTCTGCCATCAATGAAACCTTGGAAACAGAGAACTTGAAATATTCTGTCCTGCCCTTGGATTACCCATTTTCATTTATGAGTTTCTTTAGATGGGAAACTTTTCTTTTATAGTAATCCTTTTATTCATAATGCTGACCTGCTAAACACTCCCCAGAAGTTTATTCATTACTGTTCCAGAGGTTTCACAGAATTAGTAAGGTAAAATTTGATCTCAGGAATTCAGCCTGCATCATCTTTTGACTGGAACATGTTAACCTTTTGTGCTTCTGATGAGAAAGAATAAAAATATATTGATAGCCAATTAAACTCTAAAACTACAATGTTAAAGGTTAATAACTGGTGTTTTTAAAATTAGTACAAAAGATAATGTACCTAAGCATTAAACTAAAAATGAGTAAAGCATTATAGATTTACTTTGTGTAAACTCTAGCAACATTCTGGGTCTGCAGATTAATGAATGTTTAACCAAGATGAGTTACAGTGACTCTCTTACATAAGTCAAAAGACAATCAGATTTCTACCAAATTAATTCATTATGATCAGTGAATTAATAGCTGATGAATTTGGTATTGAGGATCCCTTACATTGATAGTAAATCCATAGGGAAATATCCAAGTAAAATCTTGTAAAGATTTTATTCAAAATGCAAATCAAATGAAAAATACTAAGACTTAAATGCATAGTCAGTTCCTTGAGAGGCAGGGCTAGATACAACAAAAGGAAGAGGAGAGTCTTTGCAATTATTTGATACATAAAAAACAGAATAGGATAACCTTTCTTTATGAAAAGTGAAAAGGGAAAGAAAGTGAGCAGCTGATCCATTTTGATTACAAGATATGAAGAAGTATCAAATCAGCTGCAAGCCTTGGCTTTAGCGAAGATTAAATATAAGTAAAAGATCTGTGACCTGGCTCTCAAAGGTCAGAGTTTAACACTGGATATCCAGCAAGATTATGCATTAAGAGCTCAATAGCTGTGTTTGTTCAGGTTGGCTGACAGAGATGGAGATGAAGAATTCCATTTCTTTCTTCAGTACTGATGTCAGGACTAGAAATCAGGACTTCCCTTGAAAATGAGACTATAACAAACCATTTAGCCCAACCATTCGCTTCTGTCAGTTTATGATAAGGAATTCCCTGAATGAGCAAAGTAACAAGCAGTTTTGATAGGTTCCCTCAAGAAAATACGGAACAGACTAAATTCACACTAAATGCCTAAGACAAAGGAAAAGCATCTTCCCCAGAAATTAAAAACAATTAAAAAAACCCCATAAAATTTGCATTAATGGTGGTGTGACCTTGCCCAACCACACACAACGGAAAAGCCTGAAAACAAGTTATTAAGTCTTCTGTTCCTGTCTGCGCATCAACTTACAAGATCATAATTAGATCTTCCTTCAGTGAAAATTGCTAATATATCAGTAGTGCCCAAACCAATTCAGGGTTCAGTGGAAATAATGGTGATGGAAGTATTTACACTCAAAAACTAGTGATTATTCAGAGGTAAAAAAAAAAAAGCTACATCATGTTAAATTTACCTATTGTCAAATGTGTATATTTTGTTTAAAGAAAAATAAACACAACATACAGTAAAACATGTCAATGATTCTCAAAATCAGAGCATGATTTTCCATTATAGAGATATAAGAATTTTTACCAATCCAAAATTGTCTGAAATCTTATCTTGAGGAATACTTTTAAGTATTTGCTTTTTTTATTTTTTTTTCTTAGGAGTATAGGACTTGAAAGGACCTCATAAGTAGTAGCCACTTCATCATAAATGAAAAATGTTCCCCAATAGAGAGACTGTTCTCTCCCATTGCTTCAGATTCTGGAATAATTAGAATATCATTGTTCTCTTTATTCTAATCCTTCTCTTACTCTTTGGCTGAAGTTTGTTCAATATTTACTTGTATCCTGTTGTTATTGCACTTGCACCATTATCAGAATATACTTCTAGGGGAAAATAAGAAACCCAAAATTGTTTATTAAAAAAATTTGTACTCATTATTTTAAAACATATTTAGAATAAAGATAAAATAATCTAGAGGTCCAGGTCAATTAGGAAAGGTAAAAGGACCATATGAAGACCTGAAGGAAAATCTTAAGGAAGTGAAGGTGCCCCTAATGTTTAGCTAAGTGACATTGATTGGTGAAATTTAAACTACCGTCAGCGACTTTTCACAAGCAAGGTGGTTGGTTTCTTAAATCTCAATTTATTCTTTATTTTATTAAAATAAATAATTACATCTTCCACCATAACGTTCCATGTATCCACAAGTAAGTCTCATAACATTCATAGTTTTCTGCCTGAAAAGCTCAAACAGTAATGTGAGACCCAACAACACAGCTCATCCATTGCAGGAGTCTCAGATGACTGTACTGATGGCTGTGGCATTTCTTGGACTGAAATTCATTACACTGTCACAACAGTTCAATAAATCAAAAGAAACATGTATACCCCACAGGGTAGAGAGGTTCTTTTGAATACTGTTCCAACTATACTCTCTGCATTAGAGCCAAAGGTCACGTTTCCTCCCACCCTCCCCCAGACTCAAATGGTAAAACTTGTAGTCCCATTTGAAATGAGGAATGAAAAGCTACAAGCTATGAGAATGCAGCAAGACACCATACAAATAGACTTAGAGGGCACAGGGAAACGTATTTTGAGATACTTTACCTCTGGAAAAGCTGCAGCTGAAAACAGAGGCAACTTTGTGACTCACTATATAAACCAGAAAGCCCACTAGAGTCCCTGGACTTTACAATGGATCCAAGATACATGGAAGTCCATAGGAAACATTTCCATGAAACCATTTTTCTAGTTTGATGTCTTGTATCACGCTTTGGCTGTAAGGAAACTCAGAGCTGTTAAGACACCAAAAATGCCAGGTCTATTTAGACCTTTAAGGATTAGGATACTCTTGGACTGAAATGATAGATTCCTCTCTGCATTTCAAATCTCCAGAAATGTTTTAATCCAGAATACAAATAAAGGAAATTAAGAAGAGATGAGTTCATCTTCTGAAGAAGCTGAATGAAGTTTGTAGAATGTAATCTATTTTGATCATATTCATTTAAAGGCTGAAAGTTTGAGTCTCTTTTTGACATAAAATCTAAAATAGCTAATATCAGTCAAATACGCCAAAATCTTTCATCAGCTTGGCACAGATAAGAACATGTAAAATGCAGAGAATACTTGGGATGTTGGGTCATGGAAGTTGTAAAAGATTTTGCAAATTCAGCCCAGAAAGAGCTCTCAGAGGCTATAACTGTCTAAATAGAGCAGTCATCTCTATGAATATGCAGACAGAAATTTTTAAGGATCTAGCAGTTTTTGAGATTTAGGCAGACTTTTAAGATGACGGGATCGTTCATTCTTTATAGTTCTGCCAAGTACATTTCACCAAAAGAAAGATGGTAGAATTTCCTTAGTATAGACTTGTGTGTCTTATCTTGACACAATATAGTCTCTAGTCCTGTATTTGGAAACAACTGACCTATCACAGAGATTAAAAAAGAAGAGGAAAAAATAAGCCTGAGGCAAACACCTGCTACAACAAATTTCAAAACATAGGAGCAAAACTTGACAAAGATATAAGCAACTTAAAACATGATTTTTAATGGGAAGTGTCAGTCCAGTTTAATTTTATGTGTTGCTATTAGCTCCATCTGTATTTAACAGTATTCCACTCTCTTGTTCAGCTACATAATATTTTCCAGAATTTATCTAGAATGACTCATATAGGAAGCATGATACATCAATATGCTCAAAGAAAAGGTTGATGTATGAGGGCAAATGTCTCTGTATTTCCCCAGTCTGAAAGACTTAATTTTGACTTGCTCAGCAGTCTTTATTCTCATTTGACCTTTACAACTGGTCTGAAATGTATATAACCTTTAATAGAGGAATTTAAATACTTTTTTGAAATTTCCTGCAGGCCATAAAACAGAACCCTTTGTGTACATATTGTGTTGGATCTGCTGTATATTAGGTAATTAACTAATTTTAAAAAGAAAAAGAATCATAAATTTCAGCTAGCTATCTAAACCTTGCATTTAGGATGTATGCAGGACTTTGTGACTGCTGTTGTTGAACCTCATGAGGTTTCTGTTCCCTTATCTCTTCAGCATGTTAAAGTCTTTCTTGCACACAAGCAAAAAACACCAAGGAATGAATTCACTGCATGCCATGGGCAGGCAGATGTTCAGCCATCTCCAGGAGAGTAGGGCCCCACCATATGTAACACTTGGAAAGACAAATGCCATGACTCCAAATGTCTCCCCCTTCCTCCTTCTTCCCCC
This sequence comes from Pheucticus melanocephalus, assembly GCA_013398405.1. Lineage (NCBI taxonomy): Eukaryota > Metazoa > Chordata > Aves > Passeriformes > Cardinalidae > Pheucticus > Pheucticus melanocephalus. The sequence goes on along the minus strand of VZSJ01000368.1, from coordinate 1,822,289 downwards.
CACTTTGTATACTGACCATGATGTCACATGATCTGGAATATTGCTGTGGTCAGCTGGGGTCACCTGCCCTGGCTGTGTCTCCTCCCAACCTCCCACATCCTGTCATTAGTGTGGCACCACAAAACAGCAGAAAATACCAAACCTTTTGTGAGCCCTGCTCAACAATAACTAAAATATCTCCATATTAATAACCCCATGTTCAGCAGAAATACAAAACTCAGCCCCACACCAGCCACTGTGAAGGAAATTAACTTTACCCCAACCCAAAACAGGGAACACACTATCGGGAATAAACTACTGTACATATTCTCTCCTCAGACACCTGGAGACAGAGAAATGTATTTTTCTCCATGCATTTAGCCTGACCTATGTATGTATTTGCCACTTGCCAACTTATCCATGACTAGGTTATCTGATGGACAGTATTTTTCCTTGTGTGTCAGTAAAAACTGTGACACTTAAGGTAAAGGTCTATTCTTTTGTAAAGGATTAAGGAATTCTATAGGATCTAAGCCACTGCACTATTACTATATTTAACATTCTTCTCCATGTTTTTTTCAAGGCTGAATCTAGAACTGAAATGTGTGATTAAAAAAAACCCAAACAAACAAAGCATAAAAAAATCATTGGAGCGTACTAACATACTCTCTTTTGGAACTCGCAATTAGATGCTTCTGTGCATATTATCTGTTTCTCTGTCATTGCTTGCAGTCAAAATTATGTTGATTTCCTCTGCATACATTTGTCTAGAAACTCTAATTATGCTTTACCATATTACCTTTGGGGAAAGCATAAATCATCTGCATCATATTCTGTGTTGGAATTATGAAGCTAACTTGGTTATTTAAGAGGACTCAGGACAGCCCTTACTTCAGTGCCTCTTAAAAAATAACTAAAGTGTAATAAATTTTGAGTTTCGAGGAATTTTTGTGACATCATCCCAAATTGTAATGATGTGATTATTCATCATATGCTAGAGTCATAATTACATTCTAATTATGCAAGGAGAAGTATTTATACTAAAACAGGCAATTAGGTGTAATTACACTAATGATGTAAATATGCAAGAATTAACTGAAAGTGATTTGAAAAGGAACTAGGGAAATATGTACAAATAAAACACATTTGATGTTTAAAAAAAAAGTAAACCTCTTTGTTAAATGATAAATCTTAATTACGTACTGAGAACACCGTGCAAAGAGATGCTCCAAGGTCATTTTTTTCCCCCAGAGCTCCTACTAAATGTTGCTATTCTCTATCTCTTAAGGAAAGAATGGCATTTTTTGCTTTTTTTTCTAGATCTTTTGAGAGATGGACAGTCTCCTATGAATTCTCTCCAAAAGAAGTGTCTGTGGCTATCTATGTAGTTAGTTATTACATAGTGTAATTACACTCATGTATTTAGTATTTCCCCTCCCCAAAAAATTAGATTTGTTGCATACAGATACCTGGGATGTAAATTCTTTCTTTTCAATATTTGCCTTCTGGCCTGACCACTTTCTAATTCTGAGATTCTTGTCTTATGCCCTTCCTTCCTTGTTTACCACAGGGCACAAGCTAAATCAAAATTATGCTTCAAGAAAATCCTGGCCTTACCAGCCTCACTCTGCAGTTACCACATAATCTGTAGTAAACTTAGCAAAATTTGCTTCTACTTGATATTATTTGGATTTACCTGAAAAATCATATGTTTTCAGCATAGGTTTATCCACGTGAACCATAGTTTAAACCAAATGTACCTATGTGAAATGCTTATTAGGAAACAAAATTAATTATTTCTTAATCATCTTAAAAAGAGTCTATAAAAAAGTAAATTGTTTCTAGACAAATTTTTCACGTGGTGTTTCACAACTATGGGTAAATTGTACATTTAGTGCACACATTGAGAAGAGCAGAGCAGCTATAGAAGTGTCTGAAAACATGATGTATATATATGTACACATATATTTCATACACATACACATGGCTACTCAGAGAGTCCCTACTAAGCAAGTCAGCACTTTCATTCTAATTAATTATTAAAGTTGTTGATTTCAGGCAGAGATCCCTTTCAGAGAGATCTCAACAAAATATAGAACTGGGTAATCACCAACCATATGAAGTTCAACAGGGGAAAATGCCAGATTCTGCACCTGGGATGGGGCAACCCTGGATATACAGACAGACTGGGGAATGAGAGGCTGGAGAGCAGTGCCACAGAAAGGGACCTGGGAGTCCTGGTTGACAGAAGGTTAAACATGAGTCAGCAGTGCCCTGGCAGCCAGGAAGGCCACCTGTGTCCTGGGGGGCATCAGGCACAGCACAGCCAGCCAGGCAAGGGAAGGGATTGTCCTGCTCTGCTCTGAGCTGGGGCAGCCTTAACTCAAGTTCTGGGGACAGTCTTGAGCACCACAATATAAAAAAGACGTTGAAGTATTAGAGAGTGTCCAAAAGAGGTTTACAAAGGTTGAGGGGAAGTTGTGTGAGGGGAAGCTATATGAGCTTTTTTATGCTTTTTGTCAGCTATGGTCCCAATGAAGTGCTATTAAATATTGTAAAATATTACAAAGAAAAATAACTTCAAGATTTTCCATTTTTACCTAATTCCATTCACTCAATAAGTTTATGAATTTGTGACATGGTCATCAATTCAAAAGCACTTTTAAATCTCAGCATGAATCTTTATCAGTCATTACTCTAGAAAAGGGCAATTACATCTGTCTCTGAAAAGTGTAACACTAAGAGAAATGATCTCTCAGCACAATTTTCAGATCATGACCTGGGCTGTCCTGACACAAAATTGAAAACTTATGCTGGTAGTGCAGCCCTGATCTCCTTTGCTGTCTGTTTCTCAAACCTGAGAAACAAAAGATGAACTGTGGTAGATGGATGGCTGACCCCTCTTCTGCACCTTTGTATTTCTCTTCTATGTCTGCACTGCATCATTCTGCTTCACATCTTGTAGCTGTAATAAAACGTTTATTCCTTCTAGGTATTTTGCTAAATCTCAAAGAAGAACAGGGAGGTTGCTGCCAAAGCTCTTCTCTAGCACTTAAAATACAAAACATTTTTTAAAGTGGCAAATTGATATGCTCATAATATAATAGCATCTGTTGCAAAAAGCCCCTGAACTTGGGCTCAGCAAGAGTTGTTGAATATTAGAAGTCCTGTTTATTAAGGAAGCTGTCTATTCACTGCCCATTGGTGAGTCCTTTCCTCTCTACCCACCTCTGAGCATAGTAATGAATTCCAGTGATTTGTGAAAATAGATAAAAACTTATAAAGCAATTAAATTGTCTCAAAAAGTCTTTCAGCTGGGCTGATGCAGGACTCAGAACTCATCTCCCTACTGAAATACAGGCAGTAAACTTCTCTGTAAGTAATTATTCTCAGAAAAAAATACCTTGATGCTGCCCTTAACAATAAAAGGGAAGGGAAAGGCTGAGTAGCAAGAAGCTCAAATCTATAGAAAGACAGGTTTCTTCAATGCCTGCAGTGTTTCACTACTGCTTGTGACTGATGTTATTGAACTTACCCACTGCCCTTTCCACAGGATTCTACAGTTTCAATTGTCAGATATGCAAACCTACGTCTTCGGGGTAAGGTTTCAATTCAAGGGCAACAATTTTTCTGTATTCATACAAATGTTGTAGCTAAGTCCACAGCTGAAGCATTACAGACTGAAGAAATTTGCTTAAGAGTGAAAAGTTAAGTCAAATAAGGGAGTAGACATCATGACAGGCAAGCTGAATTCCCAAACCATGTAAAAGTTTAAATTGATACAGAGGGAGGGGGTTTGTTTGTTTTGGTTTTTCTTTTCTATATAATGACTTTCTTTTTTTTTTGCTGTAAAAATTGTGATTAGAAAAAGGTTCTTATCTACTTCTGCTTTAATAACTATCAGCGGCAAAATTATGTTTCTCAGAAGTCACTCCCTGGGAGAGGAAAAGAACAAATATTTTCTAAAGACTTCCTCTTATTCAAATCTCTTTAATTCAGGAATAATACTTAGCAGTAGAAAACTGAAAAGCAATTTTGATAACAGAAACTAAAGACAAAGAAAATTACTGCATAAAAGTAAGTGGATTAAAATTTGAAGTAATGCTTCTTATTTCAAATCTAAAAATGTTCTACCTCAAAGATTTTGTTTTTCAAGGTATTATGTAGTCATATTATGGGAAGAAAAAGAATATTTGATGAGAAATCAAGGGCACGTGGAAAAAAGGAATCAAAAAAGTGCTATATTTTGCCATAAGTGTTTTTTCTTCATGAAGCCAGCAGTGATGGAATGTGCATTGTTTTAAAATTTGATGATTGAGATAGTAATGTTAGTGTTACATTTTTGAAACAACAGGATACAGCCAACACAAGCCAGCAAATACAAGCCAAGAACCTAAAATTACACACTATCTTCTCTTTAAATGTGATTAACTTCAATTAGAGCAAAAAGCTACTTAAAACAATATTACTTATGCTTTAATTTTTGATTGGCATACGTTTCTCAGCCTTCCTTTTACAGATACTAGACTGACACTGGACTAAAGACAGTGAGGGATGACACTCCCGACACGCAAATTTAGATCACAAAACAAATAGATCTCAACAGTTCTGGTTAAAGTTGTTTTACTAGTATGTTCCACTTATTTTCTAGTCTTTTCCAAGTCAATGCCCCAAAAAGATTTCATTAGAGGAAGAGCAAATGGAAAGTAGTTGCTTCCTTGGGGCTTTGCAACAACCAGGTCTAATACGTCCTGTAGAATTCTTTACTATTTGCAATGTTGGCAATCTTTCAAGCTTAAGGCATTCACTACTGTGATGCTGGCAGGAGATAAGGTAGGGAAACAAAAGGCCATGAACATCTTCATCAGAACACTTGAACAAAAGCTCTTTGGGAGCAGAGTGTGATTCAATAGCTGATTATTTAGAAAGGCTTCCTAGGAGGTTAGATGACTTGGTTTTCTGTTTTTTAATGCTTGAGCAGACTATAGATTAGCTACAGTGAATGCCAACTTATTGGTTACTGTAATTTCTTGACTTCTGTCTAAACCTAATAAATCAATTTGGGAAAAAGCCTGAGTTGAAATCACATCCATCCCAAGAACATTCTTGAGTAAAAGGAGAAAGAAAAGCAGAAACATTTCCTTCAGGAATTCATTCTTTAAAGAAAGGGTGACATGCAGAGGGCACTCACAGCTGTGATTCACAAGCAAAGATGGAGTTTCACTTTCTAACAAATCATTTAGAATGTTTTTGTGGACTGCAGTAAAAGCATAGTCTCTCCTCTGCATTTCTTATGGGGTAAGTTATGAGGATTCTTTCTGTCCTCCCAGTGTATGACGTACTTGGTCTAAAGTGGTTTATTTCCATGGTCCATGGGGGCACCTTAAAATCTAAATTTGCATCCTGCAAGGTGCTAAGGACATGAAGAGCTGCAGCACAGCATTTTGTCACTTATTTCTTTCTTTTATGAGCTGAGACCAGCTGTTTAAATGTGATTGATATTCCTTTTTTCCCACCAGAAACATACCAGCTACAGGGCAACCCTCTTTTTCAACATCTGTTCGGCATATTACTCATATATTACTCATATGAGCAGATTTTCCTCCTCATTCAGCATGTTAAAGCTTATTACAATACACTAAATATTCTTCTGAAATGAGCAGGAGGGGTTCACAGGCTTCAAGTCTGCTGGTTCCAGCTACAGATGATCCTAAATCCAAAACTCGGTTTTGACCACTGCGATTCCACTTGTGGTTTCTCTCATATGTAGTTACTCACTGCAGTCTTAGTACCAAGATAAAATGACAAATAGCAAAGGTCCCTTAAAATCATGCCTCAGTACAAGTGGGTTAAGGTGAATGAGGTACAAACTCCATGCAAAGCATCATTATTCTGTTGAGATACTCAACATTCAAACCAGCAGAATGATCATTTTTAGATAATCTTTATAGCAGTATGAGACCATAAATTCAAAGGATTTATCACAAATTATTAGTCTGATTTCATTAGAAGATAAGATTTGTCTCTGTCTAGTCCTTTCTTGCTTCTTCTTCTATATTTTACATAAATTATTGTTCAGCCTTGATCAAATCTTGAAAAAAAAGCAAGGAGTGGTCTGAAAAGTAAGTTCTTGCAATGTAGATGGTAGAATCCAGTTGGAAAGAACAAGCTGGCCGAGCACCATAAACAGACAACTCTCTAGTTAACATGAATCCCTCATCATGAAACAAATACATAGCAACTCTCTTATATATCCAAGTCAGGTATTGCAGAGAAGTTTTACCACAGTTTTTTATGCCCCAGAAGTTTTTCATGTGGAAAGCACACTTGAAATTGGAGGAGTTCTGTTCTCATTAGTTTTTTTTATCTGCAGAATAGTTTTATTTATTTAGTCTCATCTGTACTGGTAATATAGATCTGGATTCAATATTTCCTACTTGCAGGCATAGTAAGGAATGTAAGAAAGAAATGTACAGAAATGAAAGTGAATTGAAATACACTAGTTGTAGACTTCTATTTGTAGAATTCTGTACTGGTTTTGTCTTTGTAGTAACTGAAAAAGGGACTGTTTTGGATTTGAATTAAAAACAGTATTGGCAGGACAGGGATGTTTTAGTTACAGCTAAGCAGCACTGACAAAGCATCAAGACCCTCCTGCTTCTCACCCTACCCCAGCAGTGACTGGTCTGGGGGTGCACAAGGGGACACAGCTGTCCCCAGCTGACCTAGGGTATATTCTGTACTCATGCTCAGCAATAAAACCTGGGGTATGAAGGAAGGAGATGTTTGGAGTTCTGTTGTTAATCTTCCCAAGGAACAGTTACATATGATGCAGCTTTTCTTCCCTGGGGATGGCTGAACACCTGCCTGCTCATGGGGAGTAGTGAATTAATTCCTTGCTTCACTTAGCTTTTCTTGGGTCTGCAGCTTTTGTTTTAGCTATTAAACTGTCTGTATCTCAACACAGGAATTTTCACACTTTAACCTTCCCAGACCTCTCTCTACCCTCATGGGGTAGAGTGAGTGAGAGGCTGTGTGGAGCTGAGCTTCCCACACAGGTTAAACCACAAGAATATGAGTATTTCTATGGCAATATGCACTATTTTTGGTTTTTTATTCTTCTAACTACAAAGAATCATAGCATTAGTAATGTATTATTTTTAATTTATCTTCCTTTTGATTTTTTTATAATTGAGTATGTGTTCATTTTTTTTCAGACTAAAATAATCATAAATTATAATCCATACTATGCTTCATCTGGAGAGCTATAGCATACTACACTGCACAAAGAAAAAGGGATTGCTATATATAATCTATATTGTAAGTCTGAAGCATACCTTGAACCTTAACACTTTAAAATATAATTTACACTTCATTCTGCTACAGTTTGTACTGAAACTGCTGTTAAGAAAGAAATATTACCCTTCAAGAGATCCTAGAAATTTATGTTGTCATGTTTACCTTGCATCTCTTTCTCTCTGTTATTGTTTTTGGCCATTTATGAATTGTCTGTAGTCATGTTTTTCTCTTGATCACATCCATCAGTATCTAATAATATAGCTAATTTAAAGGGTGGGTCTATGAAGCATATTTTCTTCCTATTTTTGTCATGATTTCTATAATTGATTCACTGTATATGCATTTTGCTTCATAAAATATATTATTTAGAAAACAAAGTAAAATAAATTTGTGTTAAGAAGCCTAAATTTAATCTATTAAAACAAGACTTAATTATCCATTGTGAAACTTATTGACATGTGAAAGTTATGTGAGCCACTAAAAAACAGCAGTGCCAAACACTTGTCCTCCATTACTATTACAAGGAGTTCTGTGTGTTCGAAAATATTAACAGAAAGTGCTAAACTTGACATATATAACTGAAATGACAGAATATATCAGCCATAATTCCTTCTACATAACCTTTAAATATCAGCTTCCCAAAATACAGTCGGAAAATTAAAAGTAGTTCTCCTGTGGTTTTCGGGTGATAAATATGCAGTTTTACTAGAAACAGTGACAAAAAAGACACAAACTGGGGAAATCTTCAATACCATACAAGACAGTAGGATTGAACAGATATGCTGGAATCTCTGTACAGTGATTTTTATTTTATTCTAAGATTCTGAGCAAATGGGAGATCTATGAAAATCACAGAGTAGCAGGAAGTTAAAATGGATTTTTTTTTTTTTATCAGCTCACATGATTTGTCCACTAAGATATAGACTCAAATAATGAGGTTACCAGGTATTAAAATCATAGAGGCCAAGAATGCTAGTTGTGGTCAAATGATTTTCTCATTGGCATAAGACTACACACACAAAGGTTTTGGCCATTGGTTTTGTGTTCTCAGCTGGCAGATACCAACAACATCTCGGCCATTAACATCAGAAATTGTAATCTAGAGAATTGTTCCTTCTATCACTTCCAGGAAATTCTGGACTTTAATTAGGACTCTTCCAAGCCTCTTCAAAAATGTCTATGTGACTCAAATATCCAAATGTCACAGAATGTGGAAGGTTATATAAACAGAAAATAAGAACACAGCTACCTGGAATATTCTGTAAATTCTGGGTGTAGGAGAAGCTTTGTCTCACAGTTGGTATGCAATCTCTTAGATTGACCAGTAGGGTCAATGAGACCCGTGAATGAGGGAGAAAAATCATCTTTTGTTAACTTTTGAGTATTCTGATGTTGACTCTGATTTCAGTGTTTGCCTATGCCCACCAGGCAATTAATGAGCTCTAGAGAAACTCAGTGCATGTCACTGATGTAGTCCAGGACAGAATAAACTTCATAAGCCTTTTATCTTCAGTGTTTTTTCTTAAGAGACATTTTTGGTATCTCCTTCTCCTCCCCTTCAACCCAATTTGAGAGATTCCCAGTTGCATAAGGCTCAGACACCTACATGAAAACTGCATACTAGTTTCATTTCACCTAAATAGTGAAGCTACTTAACATCTCTTTCTCTGAAATAACAAGATACTTACACTTTGAACTTAAAACTTGAGTGAAGCAGAATATCATGCTGAGAATACAAATTTCTGTAATTTGATTTCAGAACAGTACATTCATTTCATTTGCAAGTATACAGAAGAGAGAACACTGCAGTCAATTATGGTCGTATGCTTTGAAATTTGTTTTGACTGGTGAAATACGTTGTGAGATGATTCCAATGTGTGTGCCAGACACGTACAATACCATGTTGCCAGACGTGGTAGAAAGGACAAGAAAAAAGATTCAGTGGCAAAAAATAAGAACTTATATGTAGGGGAAAAAAAAAGTATAGTTTTCAGCTGTGAAGAGTCCTGATCTGGACATTCTGGCTTCTGCTATACAATGGGATAAGGAAACTCCTACTGTTCAATAAATCAAATTCCTGTTAACTGAAGGCAGGGTCAACTGTCAGCCAACAGGGGCAATATTTTTTTTCTTTGCTGAAAACTCTTTACATGTGTAATCAGGGAAAGCAATCTTGTTCAACTTGTCAACCAAATAATTTTAGACTTTAAACTAGTAAGCAAACTGCAATGGCCTTGTGTTTCTTTAGATTGACAAATTCAGATATCTGAGGTAGTTTTTGTTATTTTACTGATGGCTGAAATGTATTGCTACAAACAGCAACATAACAGTAAAAAGAAATTTCCAGCTAAGATGAATGGATGGAGCTTTACCAAATCCTTTGTTAGTGCACTGATTTGTCAGCTGTTTACCTGGACTTTTATACAAACACCTTAAAAACAAGGCAAAACATTCATATGAGATGGTCAAGTACTTAAACCAATGACTGGTTTTTCAGTACCTTGCTTCAATACTTTGGTGCATAAATTCCCCGAGGGAAGCAGGGCTTCATCTTTTTGAACAAAATTATTTTGAAGGTAAAAAATGAAACATCTCTTAACACTAATTGACTGGTGCTATAATCAGTTAAATTATGGCATGATTTGTATTAATGCCAATTACAGTGGAAAAAGAGGATCTTGTGCCAATAGAACATGACTCAGAGTTAAGGAATGCTTTTTCCATCTTTGCCACTGATGTTTTTGCAAACCCTTGGGTAAGTCATAGGCACTAAGGGTACCATAAATTGTACTTGATAAACTTATTTATCAAAATTTTTCTCTCTCATGTTGCTGCTTCAAAGGAGCAGTGTGAGATTAATTCATCAGCAGCTCTTGGAAGCCATTCGTGTAAAGGGACCGTAGAGCTGATAGGATTATAATGCTTTATAGGTATGCTGCACTTACATACCGCTGTCTGTGAGAAATAATGTGCATCTGCCAGTTAATCCATCTCCAAATTTTTCCTGTGACTGAGGATAATTCAGTGATGTCTTTGATTCTTTCTCTAGAAAGATAAAAAGCGATTTATGTAGACTTAAAAACATGGGGTGGGGGGGGGGGGGAAAATTATAAACAGGGAAGGGAAAGTGCAAAACAGGTGAAAATGTTTGAATAATTGATATGTAGGTATCTGTCACATTGAAAACCTATCAAATTTTGTCACTTTGCTGTGTCTTTTCACCAACTGCTTGCATCCTCCAGTTTTTATAAGCTGAGGTTCCATTTTTGTGCAAGTACCAGAGTGGGAAATTGAAGGCTTCCTGAGTTCTTCCCCATTTAGTCGCATCCTAGTAAGTGGCATTATTCTATCTTTTTTATTAAACCTCTACTTTATTTCCTTAATAAGTTTTTCCTTTTGTTCTAAATGGGAGAAAAGATGGGTGAAAGCCCTCCATTATAGTGGTAATTAACTTTTAATAGCCTTTGTTGTTGAATTCCCTAGCAGCTGAGGAGAGTATCTGTGTTGCTGCAGAATATCAATTAGAATTTTGGACTGTAGAGAGTACACAGCAAAAACTGTACCTCCTCTGTAAGGGCCCATGTATGTCAGGTAGGATGTTACCACTTCATCTCAAGATGCCTGGTGGGCATGAGTAGAATTACTAGTGTCCCTTGAAAATGAAACCTACATCTTAACAAACCAACACCTGAAAATGTAAGGAATAGGCTGCTTAAAATTTAAACAATTAGCTTCAAATATGTTAATTATCTTGGTGTTTATTATAATTTTTATTTCTTGAACAATAATAATTCATATTTTTTGAATTTTGAATGACTATAGATAACACTACAATTAGATGCAAAAAAATGAGTTAAACTTACCGAATATCTCTCATTATGTATCACAATTCAGAAAAATAAAAGAATACATACTTTCTATTATTAATAACATACCAGGAGAAATGGACTCTGAGAATGAAAAAAAAAGCCCTATTTTAAATGGTGCCTTTTTCAGTTTGAAATTCTTCTGTCCTGAATCACATGGCTTTACCCCCTTCATAAGTCATGTAGTTACTTAATGCCTCTAAAAATTAAGAGATGATGTTCATGTAAATATGATACTTCGCTTCATGCAAATAAACTCATGGCAAATAAGCTTATTCTTCATGGTCAAGACAAATTTCACATGCTAGTTTTTACAGTACAGTTATTCTTTCTTGAAAATTACTTATTTTTCACCTAGCAGATTTACAAAATGCAATAACCTGAAGAGTTTTAACTAAATGAATTCAGCTCTTATTTTGCTAGGAACTAGAATACTTTTTCAAGTGTTGCGCAAATCAAGATGCTTCAGCATAATGAGAAAAAAAATTGAAATATATAAACAATTACATAATTAATAAAACATGATAAATCTAAATTATGGTGAAAACAAGCTTCAAGATCTAATTATAAAGGCATTTAAAAAATCGAGATTTATCTTACCTACTGCAACAAGCAAGCAACCAAAGTAACTGCAACATTTTAGTTATACCTAGATGCATGTCTTTTTTGGCTGTAGGTGTCTGTTTTGCTTCCATTTCAAAGCAAATATGTTTCAAAAACATGAAAAGAGAGATGTGTTTACTCTTTTTTGAAACATTACCAAAAAAATCAAGGTATACAGTGTTCAAAATTTGTGTTTCTGGAGGATATAGCAAAATACCTCCTGAATTCTTCAACACATCATGGACTATTTTATCACGAACAGGACAACACATGATGAGTTTTAGAAATCTGAATATAAATAAATAGATGTGTCCATATGAAAACCTGAGGTCACTGTGATAAAAAGCATTCAGTTAATCTGTGATGAGAGTCTTTTGTTGAATTATCACAGCTGCAAGTGAATCTTTTTAAGTTTCTAAATTATAGCATTGTACGATAGTAAACCCAGCTAACCACTGCTAGTCTTGGAATGAAACATTTGGAAAAGAAAGAGCTAATTCATACTTACTCCTTCAGCTTAGAAACACTAAGACTCATGAATTTCCCAGCAGCATAGGACATTTGGAATTAGCAGATTTTAGGTGTCAACAAATACTTAATATGGTGGATTTGGTCAAAACATGTTCAAATTCAGATGCACTTAATTAAATCCTTTGTTTCACTTCAACTCTCACAGACAACTTGTGGTGTTTTCATTCCTTTTATAGAATCAAAGTCTTAGAAAAGAATTCTTAGATCATCAAGTCCAACCATCAGCATAACAGTGCTAAATCCACCCCTAAACATGACAACATCTATATGTCTTTTAAATACCTCCAGGGATGATGACTCAACCACATCCCTGGCAGCCTTTTTCAATGCTTTACAGCACTTTCCATGGAGAAATTTTCCCTAATATCTTTTCTAAAGCTTTTCTGGCACAACACGAATCCATTTCCTCTTGTCCAGTTGTTTATTACTTGGGAGAAGAGGCCAATCCCCACCTGGTTGCAACCTCTTCTCAGGCAGTTATCAGAGAGTGATAAGAGCTTCCTCTTCTACACACGACAAGAAAAGAACATGTTCAATGCAAATTTCACATTCTTGGCACTGTTGATATCATGATTTTTCTTTGAGATTAGCAAATTTGCTTGTATCTCTTTCAAATTACTGTCTTCAAATACTGCTGTTCATTAGGTAGTATGAGGAACATAAAATTACCCCAATTCATATTTTACTTGATAAGGATTTCAGTATATAAGGCCTTTGAACTGAATATCTTGGTGGGTTATTGAAATTTCTATGTCTTTTATAATTTTTTTTTTTTTTTTTGGAAGGATAATCCATGATGGAGAAGCTAAACAAATGATGACATTGATAATAATTATTATGCTGCAGAGAATGCATTTTGGCTCTAACGTAGATTTTCCCTCTTGGGGTCAAGACCCTGAACCTCTTTTTTCGTATTTGTAAATTGGATGTAAGAGTATTTACTTTTAATACCAATTGATATGTTTGGAACTTCTTCCAAAGAAAGATGGCCATTTCTTCGAGATAAAAATTTTGATTGGAAAAGCCCCACAGGAACAGCTTGCATAGAGTTGTTAAAGTATCTATACTTCCAAATATTTGAAATACAACTGGACACAGACCTGAGCAAGCTGCTCTGGTTGACCCTCCTCTGATCAGGGGATTTGAGCTAGAGATTCCTTCTAGACTCAATTATTCTGAAATTCTCTGAAATGCAAACTTCAGGTTCTTATAAGAAAAAAGTAAAATGACGTCTAACAAGCTAGTGGTTTTCAAATAAAAAACAAGAAAAGCTTATGAAACACTGTCTCAATTAAAATCAAATATTTTCATTATCAGAAAACTTTTCACAAGAGCAGAAACTTCCCCTTACTGGCAATATTTCTTGAGCTTTTAACATTTCTTTGCTTTTCCTAATTAATCTTGGCCTCAAGACCATAGGCATTCACTTACAGTGACAGCAAGAAATACACTGTGGTTATGTATTTCATGTTCAGTTCCTTTCCTCTGTTTCTTCAATTAAGTCTTCAAACAATTACCATATATGACTGCACTTAAAACACTTTTCGTAGCTGAGGATATACAGTGTCCTGAAAACTTAATTAGATATGAAAACAAATTGCATAAAAATTTGAAGAGGTCAGAGAATTTTGCATGGTCCACAACCTAATGGGAACACACAGGAGGTCTAATCATCTTTTATAATAATCCATCTTGAAGTTTATTGGAGTGTGATAGAAAATTTTAGCAGTAACTACAACTAAAACATAATTTATTTTCCATCTAAATTTTAAAGGAAGGTGTCTACCTGTCAAAGGACCTGAACTAGATAAATTTCTACTTTTAGAGATGTGCACATTCTCTTTTCACTTCAGCAAAACACATATTTCTAATTGGTGTATTAATGTATAAAACAACTAGTAATGGCAGTTAGTAGAAACAGAGCTTGGGAGGAAAGATAAAATCTCTTAAAAAAGAAAAAAAAAACCAACCCAGAACAAACTGCCAGACAGGGTAAATAAATAAATATATTAATTTATACATATTAAAGATCAAACATTACACAATTATCAAGGGGTACAAAGAGGCAGTGTCATGCATCATACAAAGATATAAGGAAAGAAATATGAACATCACCAACACACAAATAACAAAACCAGAGCTCAGGGTGTTGGTGGGCTCAGTACAGCTGAACGTTCAATACAGAATTTAGCTGTATTAGAATATAAGACTGTCATAAATTCTAGGTATATTCTTAATTTCACTAAACTACAAACTATATGCAACAAAAGCTGTTCACTACTGTTTTCACTTTCTTTTTCATTTTGCTCTGTTCTGTGAGTAAATGTATACATATATTGCCAAATGTGATGTGCTGAGAGGTATTTTTTTCAAATTAAGTGGGAAATATAAAGAAAAAATAATTTTAATGGAAAGGAAGATATGCAAATAAAGGTATATATGATGGTGTCTGTCTTATCTGCTTTTTGATGATACTATGTACAAAAGCACCTCACTCTGGAAGTAGCTTTTGACAGAATCATTGATATTTATTAATAAATATCTATATTATTAAAAGTCAGAGTTATTTCAGCAGATCATGTGAAAAAACATTGTCCCCTCAACTCTTCCTTAAATTTGCCTTATCAACACCAGGTAAACGAACTGTGGTACTTTGAACAAGCAATGTTCAGTTATACCTGAAGGAATTAATGGATCCTCCCCAACTCTTTTAGTCAATACAAATGAGGAACACCCCAACTCCAACACTTTGGAAAAGTTCTCTCTTAATCCAAAATCAAACTAATTAAAATAATGTGATTAAGTATCACTGGAAGTTCTTCAGTTTTCATTCTCAGCTACCTTTACTTCAACAAGACACAGGAGATGCAATCTTTAGTAGAAGTTTGTCATATTTCTTTTTAACTGCAGTGTTTGCAAAGGAACAAAAATTTCCATCAGGATCCATTTGGAATGCAAACTCCTCTGCTGGCTCTTCATTCATGTGAAGTTACAAAACTCACAGTGCCTTCTATCTGCTTATCTTGGTTAATATTATTCCTTCTCTATTTGTACTTGTGCACCCTGCCAATTAAAAGAACATACCTTCCTTCTGTTTATATCACTGCCCTTAATTAGAGGTTTAGATGAGAGATCAGACAACAGCCCATCTGTTTAGGCAGAGGCTTATTTAACATTGCCTGTGTGATCTGTATAACTACAGTCATACGGTTACCAAACAGCAATTGGCTCAGTCAAACAGCTTTTATGTCCTTAAGTGACTTCAGATGACTGCAATCCTTTTAGGGGGCTTTTTATTTACCTCCATTCAGAAAAATCCAACTTTATTCATAACTGCTTTAATATATGTTAATGCCTATTTGCAAACTAATTGCCAATCTTGCTTGCTAATTTAGGTAAATATATGATTAGGATTACATTGTAAGAATTTTACCACTAAAATAAAACTTGATGAAAAAGAAAAGCCTTTTCTACTCTTTATCTCACTTCCCAATATGAGGAGCAGCAGCTATACCACTTTATTATTTTACATATATATGTTGCTTTTGTGACATGCTTTTGGTGCAGTACTTCCAATAAGTGGAATACACTGAAATGTCATCTCTGATTTATACACTGACTTTGAATTAAAACTCACATTCTAGAAAAAATTACGGTACTATAATTAGAAAAAAAAGGGAGGATAAGAATAATAGTTATATAATTTAAGGATATAATTGGTATAATAATTTAAGAATAATAGTTATACAATTTATTAAGTGGTGTATGCCAGCTGAGATACTGTGTACATCATACAGTGACAGAGAAAATAGAAGCAAGAAGGTGGATGATACTAGGTTAATTTATTTATTCTGTTTTTTAGAATTTTTTGTGCCTTCAGAAAACTCAAGCCATAACACAGCAACATACTTTCCAAGATTTTTTTAATAAATTAACTCCTAGGAAGTTAACAGTTATGCTAAAAAATTTTCATATGTGAGAAGATATTATCTAAAAGCAGACCTTTAAGTATTTCTATGCATTTGCTATGAGCATAATTAAGTGCCTTCACTTTTTACATTTTTGTTAATGTGGATGTTGATCTAGCATATTCTTATTAAAATACATATATTTAAAACTGCAATATTATCATTCATTTAGTATGTCAAGATATGAAAGGTAAAAGTGGACAAATAAACTTAGGTGTAAATTACATATCTTCAGATATGGATATCTTCAATCTCTTGAATTTTGAATAGACTTGACCATCAAAGCTGAATGTCTGGAATCATGTCTGCATTTTTTTGAATGCAAACAAACTCCTTCTGTCTTTGGAAGACAATTCTATATGGGCAAAATTGTGTAAACACAGATTTCTGCTCCTCCAGATTTTGGTTTAATTAACTTTTCCTCTTGCTCTTCACTGATAATTACCCTCAGCTCCCTTTATGAATACTCTCTTTATGAAAGGGATCCCTGCAAAATAGTTCAAGATCATAGCAATGATTATGCTTGTGTTTGTGGTTTAACAATTATCTAACAACAACAACAACAACAACAACAACAATATGCAAATTCATGTGTGTGAATTATCCAAATTTATCAGTTTTCTGGTATCTTTGCATTTATGTTTTGTTACTTGTAACTGTTATTAGAGTTTTCCTCCCATGTATATGTCAATAATTCAGGGGACTCCTACTAAGTTTTCAAGAATTATTTTGTGCTATAAGCGGATAAATGACAACATGGAGTCATTTAAGACTCCACTATATTGAAGAGTAGTACTTCTGGTTCACCACATGGTCCAAGAGCCAACTGTGCTGATGAGAATGAGGGAGGCATCATGATTCCAGAATACATAGTCTGGACTAGGAGAAACTAGTGCTGCCCAGAGATGTGCACACCAAAGCAAAACCCTCTGGTCAGCAGGGTTGACTCATGACACATGTCAAAGACTTATTAGCTAAATAATCAATAGAACACCCCACTGCTGATCAGAGACAAGTCATAAAATCATATCAAATGTGAATTACAAATTGCTATTTTCAGCCTTTGTGAAATAATTTCTCTAAAGAGGTAATTTTGGGATTTTAGAACCCATTAAACCATGATTAAAACTACAGCACACTTGCTTTAATAGGAACAAATTTGAAATGTCCTGTTTGGTCACTCCTCTTTAATTTTCTTTTTTCCTGAAATGATGACCTACTGAAGTAGAGAAGATAAATTTCCACCTACAACCTGCATCCATCAGTGAAGTTAGAGCAAGAAGGTTTTCCAGTTCCCAGGCTCCATTCAGGGAGCTCGCTGCAAGTCCTTTCACTGCAGATTGCAATGCTGAAGGCATCTTCATCAGGAAGATCACTGCTAACTCCTGGTATCTTGGTATTTTGCCAAACACCCTCTTAAGCTTCCAGCTAAGGTTTATAACTGTGGGAATAGAAGGGCAACTGTTGTTCTACAATAAGAGGCAGGAATAAAAATTAATCCTTTATCAAAAGACATAGGACAGTAAGGCAAATCAAAATATTCACAACAAAGCCTGATATTTTTTGCTGTAAAATAAAGAGTTTATATACTGCACTCAAATGCAATGAATATTGTCTCTGAAAGAGACAGAATTAATAGAGATAGAATTAATACTTCAAAAAGACTCTCAGCATATCATGACACTGCAGACCTCACCATGGGAGGCTTAAAATGAGTGTTCTCCATAAAATGTACAGCAGTCTGCAGTGTAAACAGGGCTTTGGATGGTTTATACACTCAGACTATACAATATACATGAGTTGAGGTGTGCCTCTTGTCCCCATTGCTGTAGATACCATTTTACTTTTCACAAAGATGTTCTCTTGCTGAAATATCTGTCTTTTTCTATTATCAAATGCATTACCCCCATATTACAAATAAACATACTGCTCAGGTTGATGCATAAAAACATTGTTAAGAGGGAACTTCATCATTAACCTGCTGTTGCTTTGCACTTCCGTTGCCTGGCCGCTTTTCAGGCTGATTCTACTCCGAAGAAGCTACATCTTCCCTCCTGTTGCAGAGGTAGTTCCCTACTGGTCCCTCTATATTTCTCCCCTCCTGAAGATATTGATTGCATTCTCTTTCAATTACCTCAGGAGCAGCTTAAGACATTGGTGTTTCATCTCCCTTGGAACAAGTTACAATGAAAAGCAGAAAAAAGGAACCTACACTGACACGAAAACCAGGTGTTTCTGTCAAGCTGCTTCTGTGATACCTTTCTACTTTCAACAAAGCAAAAATCGCGTCATTTAAACATACCTATTTTTCCTTATTTGATTTTAGAATAAGTGGAGATAAGGAATTGGTCTGAAAGCTGTCTTGTCATAAAATAATCTCCAGATTATTAAAAAAGACACCAAAAGAAGAGCAGGAGAGGATACTGTGAAGAAAGAAAAGAAGCAGGGTGACCAAACACAGGTGTATCTCATACATCTTTTCCATTTGTAATGTTTATAGTAACTCTAATGTAGTGTATATATACTTCAATATTTTGTATACATTTATAAATACATATATGTATATTATCTACACTTATATATAAAATGTGTATATATGTGTATAATGTGTATATATCAAATGGATGCTTATCATATTTGGAATCTCTGAAGACAAGTTTGCTCACATGTAAGGAACATATTTGAACTAATGTAGCTCCACTTCAACCTGATTCAGACAATTTAGAATCTGAGAAGATATTTTACCCTATATTTGATTTTCACTTTGTGTGCAATATTTATGTTCTGGCATGAGTTGGGTTTCCTTCCTTCTAGAAATAAACTAAACCATGTACCTTAGAGTCTTATCCAAATACTTCTTGAATTCCGGCAGGCTTGGTGCTGTGACCATCCCTGGTCTCCAGCCTCTCATTCCCCAGTCTGTGTGTGCACCCAGAGTAGCCCCTTCCCAGGTGCAGAATCCAGCTGGCACTATCACTTATTGATCTTCCCATGGTTGCCCAGTGCTCTGATCTGTCTAGGTCTCTTTGAGGGTGCCCCTGTCCTTGAGGGTTCAACAGCTCCTTCTGGTTTTGTATCATCTGCTAATTTGCTTATTATCCCTTCCAGTCCTGAGTCCAAAACAGTGATGAAGACTTTGAAGAGCAAAGGCTGAGGATGGAGCCCTGTGGAACCCCACAGCTCACCAGTCTGATGTCACCCCATTCACTGCGACCCTTTGTGCTCAACCCATTGCATGATGTGTTTATCCAAATGTGTGCTGGACATTTTGTCTAGAAGGATGCTGCATGAAACAGTATGGAAATTTTTACTGAAATCCGGGAAGATTACATCAGCTGGCTTCCCTTCATCAATTCAGTGGGTTACCTTATCACAAAAAGAAATCAGGTTTGATAAGCAGGGCTTTCCTGCTTTCCTGCATTGGCTGTGACCAATGACTGTGTCATCTTTTAGATGTTTTCGGTAACTCCCAGAGTAATCTTCTCTGAAACTTAACCAGGCAATGAGATTAATAAAGTTGTGAAAGTTTTGCTAGTAGTGGGGGCCTGTACCACTGAGAAACTAGTACAGGAGCTGCTGTCACCAGTCCCATTATTGTGCTAAGTAATTAGAATTCAGATACAGGATGACATATATTTTAGAAAAAGTGTAATAGTGAATTTTTAGAGAGATAACAGTTTACTCCGAAGGTTTCCAGAGGCAAGCAAGCAAACATTTGTTTGAAATAGCTGGGGAAAAAAATGACAAAAACATTTATTCTCATTTCTTGATGTAGTTTAAATGCATGAGTGCATTTATCAAATCCATTTATTTTAGGGTCACTTTTTTCAAATCTGTTATAGCAATGTTTGAAAATGAGTTACTGTTAGTGGACAAGGGCTTGAAACTTTGCAACAAAATGCAGTTCAAACATATCACTGTCATCTCCCTTACCTCCTATCCAAAAGGCTGATTGAAGAAGATATTAAAGCAAGGAACAGTGGAACTGATCTAGACTCAAATCTAGGTTTGTGTCTGTTAAATTATAGAAAAGTACCCAAAAAGCAGCTATGAAAATATTTTACTGAAAGAGAGCAGAACTGTCTAAAAGTCAGATGAAAAATGCCATCATGGAAAGCTTGGATCTACAGCAAACAAATCATGGAAAAACAAAGATTTCAGTGTGGGTGGGTTCTGAGATACTACCATGGTGATAGTGCTGCAGCTGTTTTGATTAAGCAATAAATTGTGTATGGCTGACTGATGACCAAAGAAAACTCATTGGTTAGTGATATTACTGGTACCATCAGAGCAGACCCTGCACAGGTTGTACTAAACTGCTTGTACTTGGGTATAGTCCCAGGAGCTACAAACAGCCTTTTGGAGTCCTGCATGGGAGACCACCAGGAAATTTTTAAGTATCAAAGACAAAAGCCAGGGATTCAGGACTGAAGTCTAGACAGCAAAAAGCAGATTAGTAAGTGAGCTGTATTTCTTCTGGCTTTTTGCTAACCATGGAGAAAATTGAAGGACTACCCTACCACATACAAGGCATCAGAATGTCAGCTGAGGTGTTTGCTCTACATCTGAGGGTAGGGATGAACCTTGCCATATTTTGATTTTAGCCAAAGCCCCAAATCACTGTCTTTGTAACAAAAATATGAAAGATGAAACACAGGAAACTGTATTTGACAATACACAGGCAGCCCACTGGGTTTTCAGAATCTCAGCAATGCTCTGCCTCCTTTGTGAAATGTTATGGAAAATTATAAACACTAGTTTTATCTACAGAAAGTAGCCTGTCTAACCTAAAAACATGCAATCAAAATTGTTTGAACAATAATCCATCTTTGAGAGATTCCTTCATTGGTAGCCTGACACAAGAAAAATTTTGATTTGCAAGCACAAAGACTGAAAGTGAAAACAATTTAGATAAAAGCTCCACTATTATGGTCAAAAATTTAAGAGATGTTCCTTGCACAAAATATATTCAAGGCAAACATATATTTGCACATTATATTTATTTGTTTGGTCACATTGTGGCTTGCATTTTACCATGGTAGTAACCTCCTCATTACAGTAATTTCTGGAGCTTTCAAAATTGTATCACATAAAATGTCGAACTCCTAGTATTCATGTTTTTGCAATTTGTTGTCTTAGACCAAAGTCATCAAATTCCTTTTATTTTGTTTTGTTTATAAATCTCCAAGGTAAAATGTTGACTTAAAGCTTGGAGGTGGTTTGAGAGTCATCATTTATATAGAAATCATTAGAAAGCCCAATTATGGTCTATTACTCATATTTAGTACATATATTTTCTCATTTTTGATCACAGAGGGTTTGTAAAAAGAGAATAAAAGACCTTTGAATAGGTTCCTTGGTGGTATATTGTAAACTTCAATTATTTGTTCCCAGAAACATTTTTTTTAACAGAGAAGTGAAATCTTTTTTAAATGGTGCATGATTCAGAAACTCCTGCTAGAAAAGTATTAAACATTCTTTCATTAATAACAGTAATCTGTATTCCCAGAGAGCACTGTCACGTTAAAATGTAGATTTAAAATGTTTTTCTTTTTGCCCACAGTCCATCATTAAGCTAAAGTAATTTTATACCTGCAATGCTGTAGCCACCACTTTTTCCTGAGAGGGAGGAGGACATCATGCTGTTAATGAACAGCTGTCACTCACAAACCTGCCTGCAAAGCAACTGGCCAAAACCATTAGTCTGTAATAGTAAAAATTTCCTTCCTCTGTAATTTTCTGTAGATTTGCTTTTCTTGGCTTCCAAACTACAGTCACTTACCACATCTAGTTCATGGTATAACCATGGCATGAAGAGAAAACCAGGCAATTCTCCTTCAGAGGCCAGAAAACCAATATTGTTTTTCTTCCCAACATTTCCTGCAACACACACAAAGACTGGTGGATTGTCTCTCATACTTAATGAATTTTGACAGCCACTGATCTCAGAGGGAAGAGCTTTATAACAGTTTTCCTCTCCCCAAAAATGCTAGTTTTCTCAGGCAGGCAAAAGTTCACAGAGGAGCTGGCAGGTTCCTTCTGCTTTGCAATCTTATTTTGTAAAGTACAATCATCCAACCTACCTGAAAAAGCTTAACTTCCCCCTCAAAATATAGTCCTAGTTTTGAGTGTCAGATGGTTTTTGTCCCTTCACAAAAGAGGATGATTGTACTTTTCACAAGCAACCCCAAGTGTAAGGGAGAGAAAGATAAGAGGAGGTTTGTCAGTTGATATGTTGACATTTTCCTTTACATGTCTGCAACAAAGTTATTCTGATTGAAAGCCAATCTAGATCATTGCTAAATTTCTTCCGTAAGGAGCTTGGGTTTGTTAAACGGATCACACCACTGTATCACACGCGCACACACATACACGCACACACACCTCACACAAATTAACTTCTGTAAATACCTTATGAAAATCCTTATTCCGTTCTCTTTCTACCACGTGTGCATCTCAATTTCTAGCTTCAGTGAAGATAGAGTGAGGGGGGAGAGAGAATAAGAATGGAAAGTGGGGGCAGGGGCAGCTTTAGTTTAAAATGCAGACAAATCTGCCTTTTCTGCTTGATGGCCTGTAACATTTCCATGTAGTGTACTTTGCATGGCAGAATAGCTACTAGTAATAGAATTTCTCACAGTGGAGGTTAATTACTTTTCAGCTACAGCAAAATAAATTTCCTGTCAAGCCCAGTGACAGGAATATGCCACTGTCACCATTTTTACCTGCAGTTTTAATTCACTGTTAATATTTGACACTAGCTTGCATTCAGGGGGCTGATCTGAACAGTAGGATTTCCCAAAGGAATAGGACAGACTGGTAGCAATGCAGTATCAAGATATGTGGAAAAGAGTACACTTTGTCTCTCCTGAGTGCACTTCAAAGAAGATTACCTGACCTGTCCCTCACTTTAAGGAATAAAAGAGAACCTCGTATTTGGTGAAATAAAAATGACATGGCAAGATGCAACCTAAAATCCACTGCAGAAGAGTCTGGTCTAACCTTATGTTAAGCAAATCTACATAACATACTACTTCCTGTCTCCTTTTTGACATTATTTTTTTTTTCTGGCCTGAAAGAGCCCATTTTTTGAGCCTGACAATTTTCCTGTAAATGCTGAGCTCAGTGGATGAGGGACCTTACATGATAATGAATGATAGAACTTTCTCCTAATTGCTTTCATAGCCTTCAAATTAGTTCTCACATTTCTTTGTCTTGAAATGAATCTCTTCTTCTACAGAGACAATAATGCCATTTATCAAGTGTTGGAGATATGCATTGTGTCATTCTTATCGTTAACTAATAAAAAGTCCTATATGAAGTCATGTTAGTAATCCTCAGTGACATAAAATTTTGCTTAGGAATTTCCAGCCTACACTCAGACTGGTTTGATCACAAAGGATATTGTTGACTCATTTAGCTTCCCTAGTCAAAGTTTTTTTTTCAACAATTTAGTGACTTTCATGATTCTGAGGAAACCAACATGCTTTTAATTTTGCCTGGTTGAATACCTGACCTGCCAAAGCGGGGTGTTTGTACCAGAGGCTTATTATTTCACTGCTCAGGAAACGTAAGGAAAACAGTGTCTTTACCAAAAATCAAACCAGAAAGCAGAAGATGAAATATTAGGATTTTTATCATACAGGCATTTTCCCCACAGAAGTAGCCTCAGCTGTTTCTCACTGCTTGTGCTCTTCCTCTTCAGGCGGTGGCCTGTGACAGTGCAGAACTGTGAAGGAGCCAGGCCAGATGAACAGGTGAGGCACAGGAGACCTGGAGGAAGCTAAAGGATTTCAGTAGCTAAACGAGCAGATGAAAGAGGTCTGGATATGGTTAACTTCATCTTGCTGAATCAAGAGTTCTTAATCCTTCCCCTAATTTGGTGAACTACAACAGACTCTTTGATAAGGTCTTGTAAACCATTAGAAATGTCAAGGGAGATTGCATGCATGTTTTGTGAACAAAACCTATTGGCAAGACTGAGAATTTAAAGGATTTTCAAAAGCAAACAGGCTGAAGTTTTAATAAATTATGATGTCATGATTTCTTAGGTTTCAAAGGAGTTGTCTGAGTTTCGTCACCACCAAGTCATTCATGAGGCCTTCCAGAGAGACCTGTGCAAGTTCAAGACATGAATCCATGGAAAACTCATAGAGCTCAATAAGGCCAACTGCAAGGTTCCATGCTTGAGGAACTGCCAGCATAAACACAAGGTGAGGGATTAGTGTATTTACAGCAGCCCTGTAGAGAAGGAATTTGGGTTTGGACATATACTGGCATTGGACAAAACCCAATGCATCCAAAGCAGCATGGCCAGCAGGGAGAGAAAGTGAGTTCTTCCCATCTGCTCTGCCCTTGTCAGACCCCACCTGGAGTGCTGCATCCACATCTGGGAATCCCAGCACAGGAAACACACAGACCTGCTGCCGTGAGTCCAGAGGAGGCCCTGAAGATTATTAGAGGGCCAGAACACCTTGCCTGTGAGGAAAGACTGAGATTTGGGGTTGTTCAGCCTGGAGAGGAGAAGGCTCTGAGGAGATCCTACAGCAGTTTTCCAGCACCTAAGAGGACACTGCAGGAAAAATGGGGACCAACTTTTAAATAGGGACTTTAGTAATAGGACTGGAGGTAGGTGCAAACATAAGCAAGAATTTTTTTACAATAAGGGTAGTAAAAGGCTCACTGCTCATTGCAGAGAGGGATGAACTAGTTGACTTTAAAAGGTCCTTTCCAACCCACAGAATTGTATGACTTTATGAAGTACAATTAGGACTTGGTGCTTGTTCAGAAGGTCTGTTGTATGAAGTGACTTGAGTCAGAGATGGGCAGTGCATGCTGTGCTTAACACCTGGGTGCCTGATGATACTGAAGTCAGAATTTATGGAAAAAAATTTAAAGGGAAATCTGGATCCCTGCTCCATTTTAGTAACATACAATGTTACAAAAAATTTACAAAGGTAAGGTTACAGCTTCTTCTGTAGAAAATATTTAATTTTAGCTGCAGAGATTGGTTATAAACAGGGAGGCATTAGATTTAATCGATTTTATTGTTGTTTAAGGAACTGGAATGGAATTTCTTGTTGTTCAAACCACAGCAGACATCAGAGTTTTCCAGATCTTTAAAAACCCTCAAATCCTATGTGGCAATGTAGTTAGAACAATTGAGTCTACTGAAATTGCCTTTTTTTCAGAGCATTAGGTTTAATTCTGACCCTTAAAGTTGAGATGAAATTGTGGCTTAGAAATGAAGCCAGCTCAGAAGGGTACTATTCAGCACGCTTTGAATTTCTGACTCAGTTTCTGCGCTATTTGAAACTTCGTTATTTTGCTTGACTCATTCATTTCTGTGAAAATCCATATTAGAGAAATGCCAGCTCCTTTATGGCAGCATGTGGGGTTTTTAAAGGTGTCTGTAGCTTTATAACAAACCAGACAATTCTCTTTTAGAAAAAGTTCCCATGGTGTGGTTTCAACATTTCACAAAAAATAAAAGTCCTAGGCCACAAAGGGGAGATCATATTTATTCTACCAAAATGTTCACATTGGTGTCATTCAGCATTTTAGAATATGTCCTTATATGTTTTGGGTTTCAATTAAATACCCATCAATACTCACAAATTTATAAAGAAGGATTTTTAATCTGTGTTTTGTACTCCTTAGTCTTAATTTTGCTATCAATCACTTCTGTTAGTATTCATATAGAAACAAAAATTTGGTGTTTATATTCCAGTGCCTATGTGTCTTGGAACCTCAATTTCTGAAACTTTTGTGAAGCCTTAAACAGAAAGCTATAACATCATACAGAAAACAAACAATATGACCAGATAAGCTCTAGAGAAATCAAACCTTAACTGTGGAAATACACTGAATTCCATGTGAAATAAATAAGAAAGTATGTAAGCTGCCTACGGATGTAGGTACGTGTTTTTCTTACTTGATATTTTCATTTCTCCACCTTACACTTCCTTCACAGCAACTGTTCAAAGTAGGAAATTTCTGCTATAGAAAGATGTCATCTCAACTTGTATTGTGGTAACTTAAATCTTATCATATCTGGAAGATCAGGCACAGCTTCCCAAGGGATCCTGCTGTTCTTGAAAGTAATTGCCTATGGCTAAAGTAATCAGTTATGAAATCAGATAAATGCATCGTGTGGTCATCTAAAGAGAAGTGAGATTTACATTTGTTACTTGCATATTTAGCTATGTCCATATATTTTAAATTAAGAATATAGCAAATACATGTAATATTTGTAATGGAATGAGTAGAAGGCACTAAATCTCTTGTTTACGACCACCTTGAGTATGTAAAATCAACAAATACATAACAGTTTGTTTAAGAGAAGAAATCTCAGACAGAGAATTAACTTTGGCACCTGTTTTGCAGCTGTTTTGCGGCTGTGGGACTATAAAGGTAAGAAAAATTGGTATTTGTGGCTTAGAAAGCACCTCTCAAAGACAGTGGTTCCTCTATATTTCTGAAACTCTTTTTTTTTCCATTCCACACATTCTGATTTCTCACATCTTACATTGCATACTACAAAATTATTAATAACAAACACTATGTTCTATTTTGGCTGTCTTTTAAACATTGGCAAAAGATGCCATTTATCATCATATTTCTTATTAAACCTTGGAAGAAAGAGCACACAGCAGTGCATCTTGGAAGTCATAGCTGTGAAGAAAAGCACTTTCTGCTATTTTCTCACTGATTGTAGCTAATGTTAAAATAATTACTGGTAAAGGGTCTCCCTGCTGTTTGATTGCCAAGTTCCACAGTTGCAAGGACTTCAGGTTCTTCCCTATTTGAAACTTTAGTTGGCTTAGTTCAGGCTATTTTATATGTCTCTTTGCATGTTTTCAAAATCCCTTAACACCTCAAGCTCCTTTCATCAGAGACTTAACTAAATTGAAGTCTTAATGAAGATGCATTGGGAAGGAGCATGTGTATTTCAGTGATATTTTCTTTCTTTAAATAAAAGATAAAAAGGGAAGTTGGTTAGTGTTGATTGAGAATAAAGTAGAAATGTGCTGGCTGTGGACTTTATTCATGGTGCTGGTTTACCACAATCATCCTTGTTACTGGGAGCACTTTGGTAGCAACACTACTCCAGCAAGAAAAGGCGGCCAAAATACTCTTCTAGCAAAACATATTCATTGGTTTCTGTCTCTCAGAATGTGTGCCTTGAGGTATCTTTTCTATCCAACTGACTGTACTGGGATTCTTGCTCTTAAAATTGGGATTCTTGCTCTTGAAATGGTATCTTTTGAAGTTGCTTTTCTTTGACACTCATTATATGTGTTGCTACAAGTTAACAACCAGGAAAGGTGCAAAAAGCTTACCCAAATTAAATACCTAAACATAAATACAATGATAATGTGTGAATCATTAAGCAAAGTCCCCAAAGGATATTTATAATTTTAAGCATCATGAAAAGGCAGTGTTAAGATTCAGGTACGCTTGATAAAGACATCTGATGCAAACATAATTCTTCCTCTCTGTTCCTCCCAAAACTGTGGTTTGTGTTGGGGATAGTCACCCTCTTAACTGCTGTTTTTCAAAGTTTCCTTAATCAGGATACTGCTGTGACCACATTGCCTCTTACAGGAAATCTTGTTAAAACATGAACCATTTTTAAAAACATCTCAGCTTTCCTTCCTCTCTAAATCGTAGGTACTGGTAAATCTTAGTCACCAATGGTATAAGTCTGGACAATATTGCCACTGTCTATTCCAAGAAGAAATCATGATACTTCGCTATGACTGGCTTGTACTATCACACACAACTCCTTATCACTTTGCACTGTACTGTGTGGACTGCCATGTACTTTGGAGCAGCTGTTATTTTTAGGTGAAATACCACCATGTATAGCATGCAATCTGGACTACTGATAAAATGTAAAGTAGAAATATAAAGATGGTTGATTATTTTCCATTAGATTCAAGCATTGCATGCTATCTTCTGTCTTTTTTCATCATCTCCAGTGTGATATCCTGGAATGGAGTTCCTGACACATAATAGAAAGCTGTGTTGAAAACATTAATATATTACTCAGTTCAAGCAGTCCATGTTATCTCGGAAGTAAATAAAAAGTCTCGCGACCTTTTCATTTTCTTCTGAGACAACAGGCTTGAGAGAAAATATTTTGCCAGCTGTTTTACTTTTAAATTACAAAGCCATGATTGGGTTTCATTTCTGGGTCACCCATAGCAACCATTATTTGAAACCACAAGAACAGTCCACGTTGCATTTAAAACTCCTTTGGGTTAAAGTCCAGGTGGTACAATTTATCTGACTTGTTATTTGGGGTTTTTTTGTTTGTTTTACAGCAATCAAATTCACTGCCTTGAAAAATCCTGTTATTTCATTCCAGTGTCTCTTTTCAATACATAATTATGTGGGTGCTTGGGACTAAAGAATCAGTTTCTAGAGCTAGTAAGAGATTAATCACTGCACTGAGGTAAGTCATGTCATGTACATGCAATCAGTGGCCAGAACTGTATTTTCAATGCAAATGAGTCTCAGGCCAATGCAGAGACCAATGCAATTGAATTCACTTTTGTCCAATGTAATGGATTTAATTTTATTCCAATTATAATAATGACCATGAAGTAATCTAGATATCCAGACTATTGTTTGCAAGGGAATCTGAATCTTATGTAGGAGAATGTAGAACTGAGTCTTAAGATTCTTGCATCTTCCTATGTTTGTGCAATAGATTTATTAATGTTGAAATCAGTGTGAATGAACTGTCCTAGAAACAGACATCTACTTGACTTCTGTAACTACATTTGAGTCCTGTCATTTTCCCTCGAGCCAACTGTCTGTCCTTCATAGTAGATTTGCTCCTGCTGCTTAAGGCCAGTGACATGGCAGAATTTCAAGGCTTAATTCCCTTCTTGAGGACGTGATAGTTTTTACATATTATACATGGGGATCAGGCTGCGCTAGTTCTCAGACTATATGCAGGCACTGACAGCTGTCCAGATCCTAAACTGGTGCTCAAACCTGCACATGGATCTTACCTAATTTGCTAGTGCAGGCACAGCCAACCCAGCCCCTCCGACTCTTCTCCGTAAGGTAAAAGAAGACGGTAGGTAGGATGAAAGAAACACAGAGAGAAAAGCAGAGTACATTTGGTCCTAAATTGCATTAAGTGCTGCACTGTCTAACAGAGAGGAAATATACTGTCATAGACAACCATTATGTCACTGAATGAATTATGTCACTTAATGAATTTGGTTTTGAAACAGAGAAAGTGGTTGGATTTCTTTCACAAAATGACTCTTGATAGAAGACCACAGGAATGATATGAAAACTATGGGAGAAAAATAGTTCTTAAAAAAAAACCCAAAAAAACTTATTGATGTCAAATGAGATGACATGAGAGCATATGCTAAATGCTGGTTTTACTTTTTGGTGTCTTCATGAGAACTTTAAATACTTAAAATTACATATTACCCTACTTGTCCCAGATTAACCTCCAATAACATTAACTCTGGATAATGTCTCCATTATTTCTTACCACTTAAGCTGAATTTTTTGAATACTCTAGTGAACTCACTCCCCTTTAGAAGTCATGTATGTCCCTAAATACCATAGAGTTTAATCAGCTATGGTGTAATTTTAAATGTCAAGGCCAAGGTCTGTCAGATATAATTTATTCTTTTACTGAAATTTGGATGCATGTTTCAGTTAAATTGAGATTGTCCATTTAAAGCAAAGTCCCAATTATGGGACACAAAATGAATTCAATTCTTGCTGAAGAAGTAAAAGATTTAACTATAACTCCAAAAAGGAATTGATCAGCAGACCTCAACATAATTTTTCCCATCCCACCAGCTGCCACAGCCGAGCTGTCCTGTACAAACCACTTGACAAAGTCTGCTGCCGCAGTTACTGCACTATTTATAGCTGCACTGTTTATGCCTCTACAGTTGTAGCAGCGTCAGCACTTTAATTATAAACCTTATTATCCAAAGAATTACTACTAAGCAACAAAAAATCACCCTCAGCTGCAAGTTGGATGTGAAGTGTTCTCAAGTGTAATTTGCACTTAGGTTGTGGTAGGCCAGATTCAGTGCCTGCTAAATACTGAAAGCAAGGGAAAAAGTTAAAAAAACTACCATAGGTTTATAATTTTCAACACTGTGTAATGTGACCCAAGGGTTTTGCATAAACCAGCAAATAAGGATCTTTTTTCCTTTATGATTTAGAATTTAATTTTGTAAGGATATTTTTAGCAAAAATATTGATTTAGTATTACTAGCATGTACTTTAAATGCAGCTATATTGAAAGTGTTAAGTTAATCTACAGTAATGGATAGATATTGCACTATAATTAGGTACCATATCTTTCACTACAAAACACAAACCTTCATATTCCCCATTGCTGAAAACTCTGGACTCAGGATTGAATATTTCAGTATTTGTTTTTCTGTTGTTTCTTTTTTCCATAGTTTTTACCATGTGGGGACATTTACAGGCAAAACCAACATAATATTTGATTTTCCATCTATATCTAAAACATTGAGGAAGAGAAAACAAGACCTTTCCTTATTTCATTCTTTTCAGTGTTCCATGGAGCATTACAAAACCTTCTGAGAAGCATAAACATAAAGAGACACAAATATAAATTAATAAACCTAAACAAATAAATAGACCTACCTCTTTTAACTGATCTGCCATGTCTCTACAGCAGACCTACCAGCATAATCTATTTAAAAAATTTATTTGGCTAATTTTGACATTTTCCTTCAATATAAACTCACCTAATTTCCCCCTTTTCTGGATATCAAATAAAAATAAATGGTTGACTTTTTTTCCTGAAATTGTTTCATAATTTGTCCATAGATGTGTGTTTTATTCACCTTGACCTACATAGATGGAATTATTGTCAATTGAAATACTACTGAAAGTGTGTGCATGTGTTTTCATATGAAATAAAATATAATTTGGATTAATATTTATTTTATTCTGGTAGGGAACTTGGATTGTGTATGTACTGCTGGAACTGTTTCTTTGATGAGTCTCATACTGTGAGATATAATCAGGTACAACTCAAGCAATGAATGAAGCAGATCTCTATACAATTTTTGAACAGCATGGTTCTGTTCAATTTATGAGACAAGATCAGTTGTGTATGACCTACATGTGAAAGTAGACTATGTTTGCTTTAGTGGCAAGAGTTATCCCTTGCCAGTTCTCATATTCCCTCCTAATGTAGTGCCTCTACATGGAAGCAAATCAACAAGAGGAATTTGTGAGTTTCTCAAGACAGAGACCTCACTGCGAGGGATTCAAAGGCAGTAGAGAGAACCTGATTCTCTTCAGATGTGATCTTGCTCACTTTAACCAAAGATAGAATTTGTGATTTATTTTGCTGCATACATGAGGAATGTACTGGAACCTCACCTGAGATACCATGAAATATGTGAAAATAAACACATCCATTATTTGCCAGTTTAAGTGGTCTCCTTGCAGCTTTTTTTCATTCTAATCAGTGTCTCCATGATATTTTAACTTGTTGCATTTTAGCATAAGTGAATAGGAGATTCATTATCAAGAATTCTGAAAGGCTTCTAGGGAACACTTGGAGTCCTTTCCTGAAACAGAATTGTATTCAGTTTTATGCAGATGATTCACTGGAAAGATTCACATCATGTGAATCAAATGTGATACAAATCACATTGTGATACAAATTTTTTGACATGACTAAAAAGATTTTTCCCTTTCCTTCTCTGACTTTAAGACAACAAAGAAAATTTCTCCAGTCAATAGCATAAGAAAGAATCTAAGTTAAAATACTGTTTGAGTCATTGCTCAGCTACCAAAAGACATATTGACACAGATTCCTCCAGTCCCTGCATTTTCTTTCCTTCATATTATGCTTCTATGATTGTTTCAAAACTTCAGCTGTGAAGATCTTAAGTCTCTTTGTGTTACACCATTAAAGTTATTTAGCTTAAGTTCCATTTATAGGTCCATAAAATGACTTTTCTGTAATGCTGCACGTGAAGAAATGTCTTCAATGTACCTGACAGGACACTTGGAAGACAAATGGTGACTTAGAAAGGTTAAAAGGAAGTGAGAGAGTGTTATGCAAAACAGCTGTTCACAAAGGGTGAAGTAGTTGAACTTGAAACACTGAAGAGTATTGAATCATTATGGTGATGGATTGTCTTTGTTATCTATGATGCTCAAATGATACACTGATCTTCCTGCCTAAAATAGTGAGTTTTGTATATATAATCAGCAATAGTGAAGAACACTTATCACTATGTCAATCCAAATTAGGTTTCAGAAAATGTCTCTATTAAAAAAAAAACCTCTATGCACAAGAGGATGAATTGACAAATTTTATTTGCTGCTTTATCTTTGAAAAAGAGAAAATTCGAGTTCTTAAGTGCTCCATCCTCAATACATAGATAGGATAGTCATGGTTTTATTTAGCTACTAACATGACAGAGCAGTTTTAGATAACATGACAGAGCATTTTTGAAGTCAGAGGAGTCCACACTAAAAACATGATAATAAATAAATAAAAATCTTACTAGTAGCTTCTTTAAACATCAAGTGGGAAAATTCTAAGGAGTAGTATAGAAGGAAAATACAGGGCTTGTCCTCATTTAGGAACATTTCAAAACAGTTTCTACACGGAGCTCCCCATGGCTCTCTGGTGAAAGGGATACCAGACTGAGACACGACACTGAGAACTATCTTTATTTTATCTCAAAAGAGTTCTGAGTATTGGAAGTGGCACTTTGAAAGAGTATGACGTCTTTTCACAAATGGAATATCCTTTAAAACATGCACTTCTAGCAGGGTGCTCCAGAGGCCTTCAGTACCTTCTTTTAGAGGGAGCAGTTATGAAAAATATGCTGAGGAAGACTAATCATTCAGGTCTGGAAAACTGATGGAGCAGCCTGAAGGTTGCACATTGCCACTAACACCATCCAACTTTCCAGGCTTTGTGGACAGCCATCCCCACAGAAATACACTGAGTTCTGGTGAAGCTCTGGCCAGACTCTCCAACTTGCACACACACAGCAGCTGCACATCCCAGAAATCTCAAGGAGCTGAAGTGCTTGGGAGTAAACTGGAAAGCAGACCCTTGTACTTAAGTTGTTCCCAGTGAGGCACTGGTTCAAAATTGTTGCAATAGTGAGCCATTAACTTCATGTTGGAAAAATAAAAATTTAATTGACTCAATCCTGCAACAGGATGACAGATCTCTATTTGTTTGGAGTGTGAGTAGTGATAGTTGGCAAGTTATTTGGTTACTCATAAAATCAAACTCTCTCTTTGGACTATGCCAGTGCACAGGCACAGGTGTGAAGACCTCATTTTGGGGGGAACATAAGAGCTTACATTACAGAGCTTTTGCACAGAGATCCAAATGATCCTGACTTCCCACAGGTCCAGGAACCCTGCAGCACAAGCTGTAACACTGTACATGCTGAAAACCATCACCCTAGCCACCCAAAATAGCCATGTGATTTGTAAATGCTGCAAGATGCTCAGTGTTCAATTTTATTTTGACATGCTCCATAAAGCTTTCAGATTTTAGGTTTACTAGGAAGAGGGTGGTTCCACATGTAAGATTTCTGATTTAGACACATTTAGGAAGTAACATTATTACACACTTTATTAACTAGTCATTAAAATCTATTGGTTTTAATGGTTTTAATTAAAAGCTACTGAGTTTCTCCTGGAGGAAAACAAGCAACTCCTGAAAACTCAGTGAGATTTCTGTGTATTATAACTAGAAATTCAACACCTTTCATGTAACAGGGAAATAGATCTTATGGTAACTTTCTACCATGTCACCCTTACACTGCAGAAAATTATATTCCCAAATTAATGTAGTCACTGATAGTTCAGGTTATATTACTGAAAATGTAAAATGTGTATTACAGGATTGCAGTAAAACAGTAATAAAAATGAATTATTTCATTATTATTTCATTATATTTAAATAATTTTATTTAGACATATGATTCACAGTTTCATATTAAGTACATCCCTATACTTAAAATATTTGCAAAATTAAAATTTTTGTAGAAAGAGGGTGGTAGTGTTTTATTAGAAATGAGCATGGTTATGATTCCCATAATATTTTTTCCTACAGCTGAAGTAATTTTTTACTTTTATAAAAAACTGAACAGCTTAGAGGTAGATTTCATATTTTACTTTCCAATAAATCCCAAGTCAGAAAGGTCTTCAGCACATAAGGTAACCTAAACGTTATTGACATATGCTGTGGGCTTTGACAAGTAAAATGATGAGATCTTAAGTAACAGATACATTCTCTCTGAAGAGCACTTTATATGGTTTGGCTGTATTCCAAAGAAAAATCATGTAGCTTAGTTAACCCATGATACTGACATCTGCCTCTCACAGGAAGCCGAGGGAATCTTGTAAAGGTCACAGGGCTAACTGGCAGAGTAACTGATTAAGATAAGCCTGTAACACACTGTATTGTACACAACAATATACTGGGAAAAAGGGAAAAAGGAAAAGGAGAGTAATTTCTCTTTCTGCTATGTGCACACAGATATGCTGCTTTCAGTAAGCAGTATGAGTAAAAGTAAATGTGAGTCTTAGCAAAAGGTGAGCTCATATTGGCTAAATGAATTTTTGATATAAGCAGTGCTGACTTTTTTCCTAACATAATGTCTGGCAATGAAATGCAAAGTTATATGACATTTACATCACTCAATATTTTAAAAAAAACTTGATTAAAATTTAATGCTTCAGATTTCTCATCAATTAAGAATAAAAGTCAGATAGATCTCATGAAGAACTAAACACATAGGTGAGGAGTGGGCAAAGCAGGACATGGAGACTTCCCACTCCCTGCTCTTCTGATTCTTCTTCCTCAACTTCAGAGCCCTCACAGATAACTTTCCCCATGCTGTTCTATTCTAGCTTAATTTCTGTGGCAGCACCTGCATCTTACACGGGTACAGGTAAGGACAGTGTCAGGTCAGGCAAACACAAACAGGGGACGTCAGCCACCGCCTCATGTGTGGCAAGAAACCCAGAGGGAGATGGTGATGAGTTGTAGTGAGGGTTTCATCCTGCCCATACTAAAATGAAATGGATGACTTGCTATGGCCTGTTACTGCAGAACTAGGCATACCCAGTTACCAAGCCTTGAACAGGTAATGAACCTGACAATTCCTTTTGATCAATGACTTTTAGTCAGAGAAACAGAGCAAATCTTCCATCTCATTATAAACACAATCACTTTGAGGTAGTTTTCAAGACAGTAAGAGTGATGTAATCTTGGATCTTACGTGTGTCTGTAACTAACAGGTAACAGCAAGAGGCACAAAGAATGGCAGATATATAATACTCTAGTATTTCTTACTCTTCCTCCCTACACTTTCTTTATCCTATTGACAATGAACAAAATGTTTAAATCCTTGAACCAGCAGAAAGTGCAGTACTTTTAGTTTTAAAACAATGCACATTGTACAGCTTTCATTGACTCAAAGGTAACACCAAATAATAACAGCATGAAAAAATTCAGGGAAAATGTGTTTATCTTTTAATCTTCAAATATTTTACGAGTTACCATGCAGTGATACAAGGATAAGGCAAACTACATTTGTGCAAAAAGTCCCCGAAGATGCATGTGCATTTTTTTTTTCTACTAACACAGAAAAATTTCTTATGAATTGTTTATATTACTACAGTAATAGAAAGCAGTGTGACACCTTCTGAAAAGGGAATAAACAGCCCTGTCCCTGAGGACAGAACTGCCTGAAAAGGTGTTGTTGTTGCATGCAGTAGAATCTCTTTTACAAAGAAAGAAGCAATTTGGCACACAGCAATTTTTGGATGAAGAAGGAAAACACTCATTTAATAAAACCTAAATTATTAAATACTATAATATTATTTTCATCAGTATGGGGCCTTTTTGTATTAAGTGCTTCAACTAAGCAATTATTGCTCTGCAGACACATATTTTTTTGCTAGTTATTTTAATTATATTATCTGTTGGAAATGTGAGCTGAGGCTGGCAGTTCCATGTGCCAACTTGTTCGTTTTTATAATTCTGCATTTTATAAGAGAATAAAACAAAGTTATGTGTTTCTAAGCATTAGTTTGCATGACTCACCAGGCACAGTGCAATTTGTAGTAGTCTGGGCTGCTTGATGCTGTTAATAGGTGTTCAATCAGTAGGAAAGAAAAAACGATTTTGTCTTGAGGAAATCACAGAGCAATTTAGAAGTTTGCAGGTTTTTAATGTAGAACATCAACATTTTGATATTACTTAGGGATGGAAGAACTAAGCAGGATTAAAATAGCAGAACAAAAATAAACAAAAAACCCACCCCTTTCAGAGACACCACTGACAGAAGAGTTGGGATACCTTCAACCCACCTACAACAGATGCACAGATGCAACCAGAATATGACTAGAAAATATCTACAACCAGAATTATTTGAAAGACACTACACTGGTCAGGAGAACAGCAGCATTTCAGCTGCTGTTTGCCTGAGAATAAGTCATTATCTGTCAGGACTGCTAGAGTCCATAGGTCCATGGTAGGTTCAGGAAAAGCCAAGACTGCAGTGTCCTGCTATCCACTGAATCCTTTTACTGAATCCTTTCGCCTTCAACTTCATTATGTTGACATATTTTTTTAACACGCAAATGAAAGCTGGTCTCTCCAAACAAGTGAGTCTAGCTGATCTTAGAGCAATAGTGGTAGGAGTCCAGAAATCACTAAAAAGGTTACCTAATTTCCAAGAAGTCCTCTAACTTATTGTTTGGAAATTGCTACTATCTAAAAATATAAGTTGATAAACTTTTAAGTAACCACTGTGTATATTTATAAAACACAGCACTTCATTGATTTCAATGGAACCAAAGGCAAAAAGATAGACCTGTAATCTGAAAGCTATTAAGTTCTAAAACTTCACCTTTTTGGTCCTCCTTATTCACTTTCAATTCTTGTGAGGGGATAGAATGTAAGAAAATAAAGATGGTGCAGAAGGTACAGGACTTTTGAAATGAGAGGACGACAATTGGTGACCCTGATGTGATCCTATGGTGATTTGGGTAGAGAACTGTAGAGAGAGCAGTAAGGAGGTGATCCTGTGGTGGTTTGGGAAAAAGGACTTAAATATTAAGTAATGTGATCCCAAGGTGATTCAGGAAGGTGACTGCAGACCTAATAGAAATAAGATGGTGGAGTCAGGCAGACCAAGAGCCTAAAAATCCAGATGAGCTATAGCCAAGCATACCTGAGTGCATAGAAGTCTGGACAATGTATGAGACACCACCCTCAAGAAGAAGAGTGCTGATATGTGGACCCTACACACTTCGCTTATTTGGTGCATTGGAGCAAGTCCCGTGCTCCCTGCCAAGGTATGGGCACAGTCCAGAGGGGACCCAGGATGGTGCCAGGCTCCCCCTGGATGGCAGTGTGTGCAGCAGGACACAATGGGAAAGTCGCTGCTACACGAGCAGACAATATGTAAGAGAAGCCTTCTAAAATTGTGTAGTGGCCATCTCCACAGTAACCTGATGTGATTTGGGACTGGGCTGTAGGGCGAGGTGCAGCTGGAGATGGAGCCCAGCATAGCACTGAGAGCAGCAGGGGATGCTGCCTGGCCTGGACCTGACAGATTTCGACACCTGGGGTACAGGTGAGCTGCTGGGGACACAATGGAAAATGACATATCAAGTGAAGAACCAACTGTTACAATAAAAACTGTAAAAGGAAGGAGAATTATTAAAGAACCAGTGGGAGCCGGGGGCAGATTAACTCTATCATTCAGTATGGTGCATTCATTTGCTGATGAAACATGCATTTTGTTTGTGAATTGCAACTATTAATCTTTGATTAGGCATAAGTGTAAAAGTTTATATTCTATAAGCATAAGTACACTCGATAAATACTGGATCGATGTTGGTTAAGTTGTACAGCTATTGGTAAAATTATGTAACTGTTGATTTGTTGCTCTCCTAATATATAGCCTTTAACTTATTCTTGTGAGTTGCCTTATAAAGTTTTCCAGCTATTGATATTGTCAATATTCTAGAAGTGTAACTATTAGAATTTCTGATAATATGTAATGTAAGTTTGACTAATGGATCAAGGTCAGCACACAGACACATTCCAAAGTTAAATAGAAATTACACAAAAGATGTTTGTACTGGGTTTACTATCTTTTGCAAAGGGCCCTGCAAAGGATAGTAAACACAACATTAATTTATGAAAAGCCTTAGGATGATGTTCTGGACTGGGAAAAGCAAAACTCAATCAGAACTTAGAAAGGTATGATCTTACTGTGACATGTTGCCTGAACATTTGCACACTATTAGTCCTAAGTGAAATGTGTGAATACTTTATAATATCAATTTACTCAAACATGTTTCTAGAGATGCTACAACTTTGTAACTAAAAGAAAATGGAGAATTGTGGGGCGATAGAATGTAAGAAAATAAAGATGGTGCAGAAGGTATGGGACTTTTGAAATAAGAGGACAACAAATTCTTGGGGGCAACCTTGATTGTCTTATATTTTCCGACATACTCTATGAAAATGAAAGAGAAGAAATGTACATACACATGAAAACAAAGATCAGCTGTAAAGTTTCCAATACTTCAGAACAGAAGATTATTACAGAGACCTTTAAAAAATCATAATTGTTTGAGTGAAGCCACAAATCTAACATAATCACCTAGTGTGCCTTTTAAGGGTGTAATACTAATGCTGAATATATGGACTAACAATGTATGTTCCCTGCAACTCTACTATTTACTGGAAAAGGTATAATTCAGTATTTTTCAATAGGGCTAAATTCTCTATGTACAGAAGTGCCCCATTGATTTCAGCAGCATATGAATTAGTAGAGCAAAATTGGTTCGATATCAAAGGGCAATACAGCTAAATGGAAAGAAGAAATGAAAAGTGAAATTTTAAAAAATTGTACTTTCAGTGATCAAGGAAAATAAGCTAGAAAAATACTCTTTATTATTTAATTTGTACAAATAACTCTCTTCGATAACTAGAAATTAGAATGTTCCTGTTTGGGGACTCAGATTTCTACCTTACTTTGGGTTTCTGGGTTTCCAGACTTTTACACATAAATCTTCAAAATGTGAAGGAATTAATCTCTAGTTTGCAAAGCATTTCTAGAAGAAAATTGGAAAATTCACAGAAAAGAAGTAGATCTGCTAGTGTTGCTCAGTCTTCAGCAGTTAGAGAATACTTGTCCAGAGCTTCACTAATGAAAGGGAGAAAGGACTCATTTTGATTCATCTAGGAAGAACTTTTTTGCCTACTGGAATTTTGAGGAGACAAAACTAATAATAAAAAATAAACAAACAAACAAGCAAAAAAATCAAATATTCCTTTCAGCTTTGGAATGTCAGAAGTATAAGAAGTATAAGTAATATAAATCTTAAGGATTTCCTCAGGCATCTCAGATCTGCAGGGGAAGTCTCTAGATGGCCCTACTGGGAAAAGAGGAATCCTGTACAGAAAAAAACATTTATTTTTTCTGGCATTTAAGATAACTGAGCTGAAGATGCTTATGGTTCTCTTTAAAAGACATCTTGCCCCTCAAACAAAATCACTTGAGAAATTTGCTATCTCAAAAAAGAGCACCTCCATTTCAGAAAAACACAACTTTTCCTACAAATTCTAGACAGTCTGACAAGGCACATTTCTGAGAACTCACATATTATTTCTGAAGTCACATATGAGTCCCCCATTTTAAAGATCTCTCTACACATCTGCTTAAGTGACCAAGGTCTATTAAATAGCACCAGTTAAAAAGCTTGTATTTTATGGAAATTCAATTCCTGTCTCGCAGCAGCAAGCAACGCACTGTGCCAGATGGATGCCAGAATAAGCAGTATTTTATCCTTTTCTGTTTATATTTTATTCAAAGACTCCCAAATGACTCATTCATATCAGTTATATGTTGAAAATTTTTTCTCATGTATCTGCCACAAAGATCGAGCTATAGTATACTACTTTCACCCATCTAATGCAACAGGTTTTAAACAATGTGATGATCAACAGCTCCCTTCCCTTCATCTTGTTTTTGGCAGAGTGTGCAGTCATGCTCCCTTTAATCTGCGCAGAAGTCCATTAAGGAGTTTTCTGTAACTTTTGTTTTGTTTTCTGTAAAGCACTAACACTTGGAGTTTTACAACTCTTATGCAAAAAAGGTCAAAAGCATCACTCCCTCTTGCTGGGAAGTGGAATTAATTTAACTGAAAATTCCTCCAATCTAAAAGAGCTTTTCTTTCCTGAATACAACATCTCTTGAAATCTGACTTAATAGCTATGCTTGTGCGGCAAGGTGTTCCCAAAGGAAAATTGTCCCTGAAAGCAAAAGGGAATATTATTATTGTTATAATACTGGAATTCTGGTATAATTTGGAAGGTCTTCTAACTGGAGAAAAGGATGAGCATGACCTTTTCCTTTTTAGATTTATTCTTTGTGCAAATTATTCTCCAGTGCAAGTTACTACAGAAATGTTTTTCTTTCCCTGAAAATGCTGACCAACATCAATGATTAGAATTTACAAAAGAAAAGAAACCAGATAAGCCAAATGTGAAAGGAATATTGCTCTGAGTGTCCCGCTATTTTTTTTCTTCATTTATTTTCAAAAAGCATCAGGGAAACTTCTCAAAAGAGTCTAATTTCTTTATGTATCACTCAATTAAAAGAAATTAAAGGGAAATATTTTAATATGGTAAATCAAATACTACTTCTAGAATCTCTGAAAAGTCTTGTTTAACACAATTCATGATAGATAGATTATTTGATCATTACTTTATGAACAATATCAGTGGTAATGGTATGAAGCTGTCAAGACTTAAAGAAGTGCTATCAGGTGATGAGACAGCTTTGCTCACACACAAGAGCACTTCTTCTTCACTCCTTCCACAGATCTCTCTCCTACAAATAACTGTACAGCAAAAATGTAGCACTGATACCTGCACCTGTTTTGACACAAATGAGAGAAAACAGTTCTGTGCACAAGACTTGGATGTAATTTCCTGATGCAAATTCGAACTCCAGATATTGCCAGCTTGCAAGTTAAAATTCAGATCCTGAATATTACTTACGGCATCTACAATGACACACAAAAATGTCTGGTTTGGGTTTCTTATTTTTCTCTGTGCCTTGGCACTCCACCTAATAATCTCCTTCCAGTTCAGTTCTTAAAGAGAATATTGTTCACTTAACAAAAACAATAGCAAAATAACTGATTCTGGATGAACCCTAGCAGAATACCAGAATGATTCTGTGGCTTCTACTAAAAGAGTGTCAACAAATAATCACACCAAACAAGGTTTTCTTTTGTATCTCTTGGAATAATCAAGTTCTGCTGTACATTACTTTAAAACTAAGCAGAGGGATTTAACCTTGGCATCACTTCCATTGAAACCAAAATCCTGTTATAGCCAACATATCTTCCATATATATGTATATATGTCAAAATATATATGCACATATATAGAAATAGATATGCATATATGTATATATGTTCATATGTAGATACATATGCATGTAGAATATATTTATACATTCATATATAGAGATACATGTATATCTAGTTATATTAATATCTATACATAAATATTCTAAAAATTTTGAACTCTAAGAACAATAACATCATCTTTTAAATGCATGAGAAATTCAAAAGGTAAGCACATATCATTTTAATTTGTCCCATTGTCTCATAACTCATGGACGCATTTGTAATCAGATCGGCTTGCTTTACAACCAGAGATAAATACAAACTCAACTACAAGGCTTCAGAACTTATATCTAAACATGTCAAAAAGTCTTGAGAAATCTCTTTGTCCATGTAAACATTACAGGTGCTGTATGCCCCTAAACATAATTTATGTTATATAGTACAATGGTTGTTCGACCAGATGTTTTTGCAAAGAATAGACAAAGACTTTATTACTAATTACCATTTCTAATGGCATTAAACACTGCAGCAGGTGTCAGGTTTTTATATCACTTTGCTAGATGACTGTGTGATCTATGGTTAAGTCCTACACTTTGAATGTAAAGCAAACTCTATGTTCCCCTTTCCTATTCAGAACAAAGAGCGTGATTATGTTTTGTCTTGCTTTTTCGTGGTGGAACTTTGCTATATGTGTACTTTCATTTCACAGTTGCTGCACATTGACCGTAATCTGGAATCCTCATCCACCAAAAGGGTTCCTGTCACTGTTCTCAGGAAAATGTGCTGCAGTTCATAAGCAGGTTGACAGCAACTTTAGGACAGGATCAGGTTTAATTTGCACACTGATGCAAACCCAGGTAGAGACACTCATAAGTTACTGCAGTAAACTGTAGAGGTTACAGCAAAACAAGGCAAACTTCTGGAGGAAATAAAATTTACTCAGAGGTGACATGAATATTATGAACATGTACTCAGATAGTAAATTCCTATACCTATATGATGTATTGGTATTTTTGCTAGGAATCATATAATATAAACTTGTTCACTCTGCCACAAGACGCCTGTGTCCGTTCATGTGCATGTTCAAAAATGTTGCTGGTATAGCAGCAAAAATAGCCATATTAAAAGATCATATCCTGAGCAGTAAGTTATTTTCTTGTAAAATAAGTAATAAATCACTGAGTTATGAAAACATCATTTGTGTTTTCTTTTATACATGATTCCCAAAACATATTTTATTACAGTCTTGAAATGCAGAACTTATAGTTCAGTGCAGGCTGGCAGACTAGACTAGAAGTCACTCTTGGTTTTCTAGCCCAGTGCTCAGAATGAATAATTTCAACAGTTTCTTAGAGGGAAAAAAATAATTTTGGGTGCCTCAAGACTTGTCTGCTCCAAGAAAACCTCGTGATTGCATTCAAAAAGTGCTCACAAATACTTTGTTGCAACATTCAACCTAGTTCTAATCATATCACTTCACTGTCTAGACTGTAATATGAATTGGAAAATTAACTGAATTTTTACTCTATGCAAAGTAGACACAGTTAGTGGGGAAAGCTGTTAAAACTAAATAATATGTGTAATACCCAGAAACATCTAAAAAACTGTTCATATTTATCTGAAAAAACCCAATTCATTAACATTCTTACTAATTACAGTTGAAAGAGCTTTCCAGAAAGACCTAACAAGATATCAATGCACTTTTACCCACAGAAAAATAGGACAGTGATTAGAACCTTCATGTGCGATAAAACAAATTTTCTCTTTGGCCATATCTTTTACCACTTTTTAACTTATAAATTACTTAATAACATCATATGCATATCATATACATGCTCTTTCTATCTGGTCTAAAAGAGAAAAAAGAAATATGCTTTGCTTTTCTCCTCTCATTTTATCACTGCCAATGTACACTGGCGGAGTGCTAATACGAAAAGTATGCAGTGGCTCCATGCTTACATTAAACATGTTTGCATTTAAT
The DNA here is from genome assembly GCA_013398405.1 of Pheucticus melanocephalus. Taxonomy (NCBI): domain Eukaryota; kingdom Metazoa; phylum Chordata; class Aves; order Passeriformes; family Cardinalidae; genus Pheucticus; species Pheucticus melanocephalus. Next base: position 1,778,599 of record VZSJ01000368.1, on the reverse strand, counting down.
TTCTTTCCCTGAACAGAAAAGAGGTGATTTTTTTTTCAGTGTTATAGCTAGTGAGAGCTCTTACTAATGTATATATATATATACACACTAGTGAGAGCTCAGTGTGTTACAATAATTTTTATTGGTTGTTTTCCCAGGTTTAGCCTAGGAATTTGTAGGAGTATAGGTTTCTACATTTTCCCCTATATTTCAACTGTGGGAATAGATGTCCTTTTATTATGCACAGGGGTTTTACTTATGGTCCTTCTATGCCGTCTGGAAAGTAAAATGTTTTTTGTCTTCCAGATACTCTGCAGTAGTAAGACAGTATTAGTGTCTGTTTTAAGACACTATTTTAGGACATTAACTTTTAAGACAAATTTTAAAGACATTGTTTTGTTTGGGTTCTGCAAAAGTTAAGACCAACAGTTTTGAGAAAATCTCATAATAACAAAATTAAATAATAAGTTAAAGACTTGTTGTGATTGAAAGAGATAGTGCTAATGTATTTTAATGCAACGTTGTTGCTTGGAGATAGGTTTTAATTACAATAGTGTTCCAGCATATATTCCTGTATCTCTTCAATTTTTATGATCATAAAATGTTGTCATCAGCTCATAAGAATTAAATTGCGATCAACAGCTTTGACACTATTATTTACACCGTGCAGCCTTACAGCCTCACTTGTCAGTCAGGCACTCAAACACTTTAGGGGTAACAGAGAGCATGTGGCTGCTTCACCACTCTGGAATAGGGATCAGATTATGCTTCCTCAGAATCATTAAGATGAGTTTGAAGATAAAGTGACCAATGAAAAAGCTCTATCCAAGATTTTTAAAATGCCCTTTTTTTCCCCTTCTTCTGTTCTATTTCTACATAACACTGTCCCTGGGTAGTGTGTGAATGGATGTATTTGTGTGCCTTCCTCTGCCAAGATTACTGTTGTTCTGAAAGATCCCTCAAATGCGTGAACATAAGTGCTGTTTCTTTGCCTCTCCTTTGCCATGTTGCTGCATTGCTAAGACAATGTCTAGGCATGATCACTAGCATTGCCTAAAATGGGCAAGTCACATTTAGGAAAGCAGAGGTATAAATGGCAACATAAGGAAAAGAGATCAGAGTAGTTCTTCTTACTACCTCAAAAGAATCAGGAAAGAAATGTCCTGTCTTCAGAAACTCTTTCAAGGTAAAGGAAATTCTGTTCAGTTCAGGTCTTCTGCAACATTCCCCGTTTGTCATGTGCAGCAATAAGCCAGTCCAACACAGATGGAAGGAATCACAATGACAAGGGGAAATATTGCTGAAATAGAAAAAATTCAATACAGGAGTTAATGTAAAGATAAGATAGAGGGGAAAGCAACAGTTTATACATTATGTCATTTGTCTTCTACTGTTTGTTGCTTTTTTTGCTTTCCTTTTACTTGCAGCTGTGTCTGTTTTCCTATTTTTACTCAAGCCTTTCAGTCAATCATAGCAGAGTCTCAAGCAGATGTGCAGAGAAATAATATGATAGTAAAATTTTACAAGCATGATTCATTTTTGGTTTGCAATTTTTAGATGAAGAAATGTCTTGTGTATTTACAGAAAATATGGCACACATCTTGTCAAGGAGTATAAAAATCCATTTTGTTTTGCTTTAAGAAGGATTATGCATAGACTTCACAATTTGCCCATCTCAGTTCCCAACAGCTACATATTTAAGGTCATTCACATGGAATATCTTTTAATGAGACTATGAGATAAAGAAAGATATTATCAAGTCAAAATCTGCTGTTGGTTATTCCTCTTCAACAGTATTTTTTCCTGGTACTTATTTGGAAGAGAAATTGAAAGTGAAATTGATAGATGCCCTTAACTATAAAGCACTTATAGCTGGCTGAATAGCAGAAATCTCATTTATGAGTTAAGGGGCTGAGTTAGATTTCCTGTGACTGCAGTGATCATGCCCTGAATGATTTCAAAGACTGGACATGTACATAAAATACACTGGTGAAAATGTTCATGGACCTCAAAGACTCCACTGGCACCACTGGAAAAACAGAAGGGCTGTTCTGGGTGAGGTCAAGGCCAGGCTGTCCCAATACCCTTTATTTAACCATAAGAAACAGTAAGCATGTGTCTGGGGAAACACAAAAATGAGCCAAACCTATATCATGCTTTTTTCTACTACTCTTTGAAGTCTAACGATTTTGGGGTCAGATATTTTGTGAATTGTTTGTTTCTTCTACACATCTCAAGATCCTGAAGGATTCAAGGACCTTTTCTTATCTCTACTTGAACTTTCACTGCTCTGCTATGAAAGTAAAAGAACCCACTTTTCTTGTTTTCCTTAGAGTCTGTTTCCTACTGGCTTTGTTTGGTAGTTTTTCAGTAGAAGCTGCAACAACCAAGTGTGATTATTTTTCTCTAATTTTGCAATTATTAGTTAAATAATAAGAAACAGAAGGAATTCTTTGTGATGCAGGTAGATAATAAAAATCCACAAATAAACAGTGGAATGTTGTGAGAAAGAGATCTAAGTGTCCCCAAATAATGTACTTAATCTCTTGTAGATGGCATTGAACAACTAGTATTTTTGAAAAGGAATATAGCTGCTTCACACATTGTGGAAGAAAATGGCAACACTGTGGTAAACATCTGTGATGAATATTTCAGATGGTTCAGATCAGCAACAAAATTATGATGAACCCTCCCATGGACCTCATGCCAGCCTCCATATTGAGATTAGTTAAAAAGGTGAAAGAAACAGAAGGGGGATTTAATCACATCCCCTCTTATTCCTTAGTCTTGAATTTCTGTCTTATTGTTGCGTGAGTCTATCAACAGCTGCTGTCAATTAAAATAGTCCTTTACAAGCATCTAGAATTTAAAAAATGCCAAGCTTCAAATGAAGACTAAATAACAAGAAAATACAATCAGTAAAAATTATGATAGTGTTTTATCATAGGTATTTTCTCCAAAATAAAAATAATTTTAGGCAAATAATTTTTCAGGAAGATTTAAAGTTAACCAGAGCACACAGATATTTCTGAGGAGTTTAAACCAAATCTCATAACACCAAAGTCATAATCAGAATTTTCAAATATTTAAAAAGAAAAGAAATTATATTTCTTTTGTTTTATTGGAAAAAAAAGCAGGTAACGTATTGAACATAGGAAAATTGATAATAATTACTATAGTATTGATAAGAAAAGAAAAACAATCCATCGTTTGATGTCAGAGTGGATGTGTGGATCTCTAGATGGAGTGTTATCTGAAAATACAAAAGCAATATAATTCTAGAAGTCGTATGATAGCGCAATGAATGTGTAAATAAGAATAATAAACTGTCTTATCTGTTTTGGAGAATAGCAATATATTTTATTCATATTTTTCAAAAATAATGGAATTATTATTTTAATCAGTAATTAATAACAGTTTGTGAGTATGCAAATAGTACAACAAACCAGCAGTACAAATTTGAACGAAAAATGCAGCATTCAAATTATGTTATGAAACAATACCTGTCCATTGCAATTTGAATAGCAGATCACAATGTGAATAAATAAACAAAAAACAGTTAATTAAATACGTTTTTTGAGAATTGATGTGTTTGACTAATCCTTTGTCATATCACAGACTGTTCAAATGTTTCTCTCTTCAAGAAATAATGGTGTATAATTTTGGTGTTATTTGAGGAGGAAGGAGTGACTCTTCCTAAAAACTGAGCAGGATGATCCCTTGATCTCTAGTTACCTCCTCATTTTCATCTTGCATTGCCAGCAAAATGCCAGCTGCAAAACCTATTTTGCATCTAGTTGTGATTTCAGAATTAAATGCAATGCAATTAGTTCCTTTTATATGTTTGGTAATCTTGTTAAGATAACTCATTAGGTATCTTGGCAATTGGAAATTACTAGGTTTCAGAACATGTGCATTTCCCTAGTGAATACCAATTATTCCTAAATGAGGCAATTGTTCTTTAAAGGAAAGAGAGGATTGAGTCCCAAAAAGTTTTCTGAGTTTATATATTTCTCTGACTTGCAAGGAATAGAATATAAAATACATAAAAAACTTTCTACCTTGGTTTATCTGAGGAACCAGGTCCTCGTTTTGCATTTACTTTCTCTTTTCCTGTAATTCTGGCTGAATTACTATTTGTTTGTGGATTACCAAACTCAAGTATCTTCAAATGTTTTCTCTAGGAATAACAACAAGACACACAAGTTCTTTTTCTCTTATGTGATTTCAGTCTCTCCCGTTGAATTCATTACAGCTAAAGTAGCACTGCTCTTGCTTCGGTGACCAAAATAAGGAGTCTAATGTTTCTTTTTTGTTGTTGTTGCAGAACAGGAAGTAGGAGTCACAAAACTTTTTAAGATCAAAAGTAATCAGAAATTATGCATAAGCACATACTACTGAGAACATCACAGTACATCTGTGACATCTAGTAAAACTTATATAGCAAAAATTATACATGTGAGCTCTGTTCTTCCTTTCTTCCCTTCTGCTACATAACCCACATTCTCTTTTCCTTTCACAGAGCTTTTGAGAGTCACTACCACTCTACAACCATTGCAAGGCCATTTTCATAAACATCTGTGAAAGTAACAAAACCTTTGAATTTGGGGCGTATATGAACTCCTAAGAAAAAAACTTTAGGAGTCAAAAACTGGAACTTGGAATTACTTGGAGTTTAGGTTAGACATAAATTGCAAACTCTTAATCCTTTATCAAAGGTTATACTGGCATTTTCAAACCAGGATGGATTTTTATATTTGAGCAAACACAATACCAAAGATATTTTTCATTTGCATATAAAGGAAATTTGATCATGTTATGGTACTTCCCATAAATGCTCAAATGAAAGACCATACATTCATCTGGCCAGGCACTATTATCCTAGTGTCATGCAGCTTCACAACTTTACAGAAGGGTTGATAGGAGGAATGTGTCAGCAAATCTCAGTAGATCACTGGTGTCTCATAGATATATGATAGAAATTATTTAATGTGGCTTCAAAGCCTACATTTTTTGATTTTTTTTTTTCAAATTTCTTTCTTCCATAAAGGCTTTTATTGTCATTTATTAAATGGTGCTAACTTCTATTACTGCAGTTTAGCTGGTGAAATACAGTGGCTACAGTGCATTGCTCTAAAACAAAACTAATGGTTTCCATTCTTCTGTGGGAGGCAAAACACTTTAATCCATAAAAATAGCAATGTAATAGAAAATGTGTCATAAAATATATACTATTGAAGATTATGTTTTTGAATAAAAATGGTCTAAATTAAAAGAAAATCAGTGGAGCTTTAAAATCATTATGAATGGAAAAAAGAGATACCACTCTGGACAGGATTTTACAATTTTTACTATCAAAGGTTCAGAAAAAAAAAAGGCTTGAATAGTTTGGAACAAAGTGAAACCTTTCTATTCACTGATGAACTGCTGAAATTTTGCTTGGTCTCAAGCTGCATAGATCAGTAGGATACACAGCCTATGCCCACTGTGTTTGAAGAGAGTTCTCCATGTGCCAAAACATGTGTCCCACACATTTGATCATTTGAAAATGGCAAAGTAAAAGAAAGGGAGGAAGAAGATGGATGTACCTCTCACAGATCTGCCCTAGAAAGAAGCACTCCTTTATGATACACACATATCCAAAAATTTTTTGTGAGTGTGGGGTGGCTGTGTCAAGCTCTGGCTGTGCTGCTCAAGATACAAATTAATTTATGGTCTATCACTTTGTATTGTCTGCTGTACTGACTGCTTTTATTCTCAAGTGTGCTTGCTTCTGCCAGAACCAGCTTTACAGTAATAAAAACTTAACACACACCTCCCAATAAGGTGCTCATAAAGCCTTTAATTAAGTCAGTCCTACTCTGCCACTTCCACTAGTCTACTGAAACTTGCTGTTTCAATATAATAAGCTTTGTTTTTTGATTACTCTTTTTTGCAGCCATGTATAATGATGTCAAAAAAATTTATCATTAATGTGTTTTATCTCTCTCCAGTGTCTCTTGTGAGGCTTGATCTGAGAAAAACCTTGAAACATTCTTATGCCAATCTAATTGCCCTGAATGCCTCACACACCACCAACTGATTAAATCAGCTCGTGATGCAACTGAACTTAAATATAACAGATGATAAAATTAGTCATAAGTCTTAAATTTACTGATAATTCTGCAAGATGGCTAAGGTATGTTGTATGCAACTTCATACACTATGCCTCACTGACCTTCAGTATGCAGTGACTTTTTTAACCCAGGCAGAAATTGTGTGCTCTATCACCAGTGGAATGATCCACTCAGTGTAGAATCAGACTAAATGAAATGAGTATGATGCTTATAAACTCTGTTCAGTCTAACTGTACTTAAAATGATTGTCTAAAATTTGTATCTATACCTGGGAATATACATTCCTGTCACTAAATGTGCTTAGTAAGTTAAGCAAGTTCTTTTATAATTAATAAGCATTTAGTGGCATTGATTTTTATAGCTTGTTTTTTTAACTCCTTATCAGTATTGAGCAGATGGGACATACCTATGAAAAATTGTATTTTAAATGTGATTACTGTACTTGAATTATATTTGAAAAATTTTGTTCAGTGAAGCATTTACAAATACAATTTTACTTCCAGACAGAGTCTCAAAGTTAAGGTATTTTTCTGTTTAACACAATGATATTTAAATAATGTCTCTAGCACATAAGAGAAAACAGAAAAATAAAAACTATATAAAATAAAATATATACATTTCCTAGAAAAAGCTCGACTTAAGATGTCATTTTGCAATAAAATGTTTGATTGATTCTCTATTTAGTATTTAACAAATCCTTTTCTAAAACCACCCTTAACAATATTGTACGAAGAATGATTTTTGATTGAAATTTTGGATTACAACACAGCAAAACAGTTTTTCCATTGTAATTTGTATACTTAATGCATAATCTTTTCATATTAAATGTCCTTCTTTACTCTTTGATATTTAGTCTGGGGAGGGGAGATTCAGATTTTCTGTATAACCTACTTTTATGAAAAAATCATGTATAAGTAGGAAGTGAATCAATAAGAATTGGACCAGAGCTTATAGATGGAAACCTCTGGACAATAAACCAACACAGGAGATGTCTGCATAAGTACGATTGCCATGCCACATTGCAACCAACTTCCAGTTACTTTAGGAACCTATTCTGTTTATTCAGAAATCTTTAGGGAAAATTGTTCTTCATTGACGAGGAAACCAAGCCCTGAACACAAATGTAAATAGTAAAAAAAGATTACTGGGACACCTGTGATATGTTTTAAAGCACAAACCATCTGTTCCCCCATCTTAAATCTCAAATTCACCTACTACCTTGTTAAAATACAAGCTGGCTTGTATTCCCTAGAATTCCCTTCTGGTGGCTGCTGAAGCAAGTGTCTGTACATGGATTTTGTCTTCTTGCTTTTTGAGGGACAAGCACTGGCACATATTTAGTTTCTCTCTCCTTTAATCTCTTTTGCTGTTTCTTGAAATGTAAAGCTAAGCTCTAAAGGGCCCATTCATCATTGTCTCACAGTGCTGCAGCTGATCACACCTGTGTCTCACAGATATGAACTGTGACCAAATCAAAATAACACTGTTTCACACACTGCATCCGTGTAAGTGGGCAAAAGTGGGAAAGATGAATTGTGCCTTAGTCAGATGACAATTTTATAATAATACAGTAATGAAAAATAAAAGAAGGGAAAAGGGAAATGGGAAAAGAAATGAAAAAGAAAAGAAGGGAAATAAGAGAAAAGGGAAGAAGGAAAGAAAGAGGAGGGGAGAGATGAGAGAGGAGAGAAAAGAGATGGGGGGAGAGGG
>VZSJ01000368.1:1724263-1770694 GCA_013398405.1 Pheucticus melanocephalus | reverse complement strand
AATGGCAGAGGAGAACAATGAATCTCAACAGTTTATTTAATTCTTCCTTTATAAAATATAATTGCTATACCTAAATTATATTCCTTTTCCTTAGAGAGTGTTGATAATAGCTAAGGTTTGATAAAAGACCCCAGAGGACTGTTACAAGTATATATTTATTTATCCTTTTAAAACATATTCATATTTATAAGCTAATAAACATATTTGAAACAAGCAGGTTATATAGACAGGCAGTTAATTTGAAGTTTTTCTTAATACAGATGCGTTCATCTGTTTCATTACTTAGTTTATGACTTTCCTCTGTTTTCTTCTCCTTTGTGACTTTTAGACTTGTCTTTTCTCAAATTCTCTGCCTCAAACCTATGCACAGCTCCACAAAAATTTAGGGATTTTTTTTTTTGTGGGCAGAGTTTGGGTTTCCATTGGGTGGGTTTTTTTGTTTGTTTTTGGTTTCATTTTTTTCTCTTTCTAGTAGTTTCTTAATGTTCCAGGGTCCAAATTGAACAATCCATGTGGGAATGGAGAGTGACAAACCCTTGGATGCAAATGCCTCTTCTATCTTTCTGCACAAAAAATGCTAGATTGATTTTCATGGGAGCAAAGACAGGAATAATTCTGAGCTCAGCAGAAAGCTGTCAGGCTGCAGCTGAGCACATACAGCCTTGTTGTCTTTAGGCCTTCTGCTGTTTATACTGTGGGAAAAGGTCTGATATTCTCTTCTGTGCTTTGTAGCATCATGATCACTCACTGCAAAGTTACTTCTGTGAATTACCAAATAGACTACCAATGACTTTTGATTAGTGACCATTTCCTCGTTGTCCATTCAAGGAGGGATTTTTGTGTTTCATTTCAGAGGGCTCAGCCAAAACAATAAATCATCTCTGTATTACCTGACCCATCCGTGCTGCTGTTGAGGAGGGGAAAAATGCTGTGTTATGCTGTTGGGCACTACATCTCAACAAAACCACAGTAAAAAATATCTTCCAAAGGATTTCTGCTTTTATTGATGGGAAAACCTGTGCTCCAGAGTCCTCCCAATACGTGGTTCTTCAACATAAACAAAGCCGCCAGTCCGCTGTGCCACTGCAGCTCTGCTTATTTTCAGAACATACAGATTTCACAGACACTGAAAGAGTTTCTGTTGGAGAGGAGAGATAAGGAGTCAGAGTCTGGATGCCATTTCACAGCAAAACCTCCATCTCCCATGCTTCTTTGGAAAGCCCTTAGCACTGCCATGGTGTATATATGAGGGGTTAAGATAGAGCCCAATTTTTATGTAGAGAGCAAAAGGAGGAGGTTGCTACACAATACCAGATCTGTCTATTCTTGCAGAGAAAATGAAGCAGCAGCAAGGCTGTTTCAAAAGAAGAATGTGCAGTACAGCTGACTCTTTGCCACTGCTCAGCAAAGAAAATCCACTGTAAACGAGAGCAATACAGACTCTCCTTTGGCAGCTTTTTCAACTGCTGCTGCTGGAATTCTGAAAAAAATGGAGATGAGAAAAAAAGTATCTGAGTTACCCAGGAACACCAAGGTGTTTGAAAACATGAAAGCTATATTCATGTGGGATCTTTTAGGCAGCAAAGCTATTTTTCTAGGGCTGGTAGAGATACTTAAGGGACTGTTTCTTTGGAACATTTTGAAAATAAATTCAAAAGGTTTTATACACACTGGTACTAAGACTGTGTAATATGCTTGACTTCAAAAATAGCTGGACATAGGGTACTCTTCTATATCTTTAAAATAAGTTAAGGAGTAAAAAGCAAGAAATAAACAGTGAGTTTTTATTTGGCTTTAAGAAACTGGTAAGGAGTTGAGAAGATTAACTGGCATGCCCTGACAAAGCTGATTGACTACAAGCAGCTTCTTCCTACAGGTTCAGCAGCCTGGTGAGCCCTTATGCAAGTGATAAACTGGCATCAAGGGGATTTGTCAAGGTGTGCTATAGGCAAATGGAGTCTATACCTTTTTAATAACATTCAGGTCAGCAGCTTATAAGTCACAGATCAATCAAAAGAACTTAGATGCCTTGCAAAAGTTACATCCTAAAAGTAGCAAAGGCATTACAAAAGAAAATGTAGTGGAAAGTTTTAAGTCACACAACAAAGTCCAGCCACACATTCAGTGAGACACACACAGGGAAACAGCTTCTTACGCTTCAGCTGTTTATGTTCTACCAGCAGATGCTTATCTCCTCTTCTTTATGGTTTACTACACAGTGACTCAACTCAGAGCAGCATTTGACTCAAATTCTGGATGAAAGATTAGACTCTAACCCAATAAAATTTTCTTCTAAAGACACAGTTTACTGGTGCAGTGTCTATAAAGAGGCTTGTCTGCCTTATGTTTTTCTGGTCCAATAGGAAAAATCATTTTTGCCAAGAGTTTAAACTTCCATGTTGCCCTTTAAGCCATTTAGCTCAGTCATACCCTGTAATGCTTTCTTTTTTTTCTCTAGCCATTATAAATTACAATAATATGATTTTAAAACAAGTTTTGAAACATTGTTTTACATTCTTTGTGTTACGGCAGCTTTCAGAGATGTCAATCCAATGGCTCAAAATTTGGTTTACAAACCAAACAGATAAATGGAAAACAGAAATAATTAAAAATCCAGATTATAATCATTTTTGAATGTTTATTTTAAATAGTTTCAAAAGCATTTGCAGTAGTCATAAACATGGTATTAGTTAATGTGTATTGCTGTGCTAAAGCCCAAAATTATATTTCATTTAGGCCTTAAGACGCTACCTTGTCCTTTTATTCAGTGTCTTCCTTAAAGTGTAATGACTTACTAAATGTCAGAGTAGACCGAATCAGGGAATATCTCAGTCAGCAGCTTCTAAATCAACAACTAATTAGAAATTTAGAATGCATCTTATTTGCATGTGCAAATTTCAGCTACTGCTAACGTATTGGGGCTGTTCCAAAATCCTTTAAGCAGCAGTTACTGTGGTTACAATCAATGGACAATTAATCTTCTATTATTGCTTTAATATTTCATGTTTAAAATCTAAATCTAAACACATGGTAAAAATCTTTAATAAAATATATTTTAAGAAATCTTTCTTATTAAATATTTTAATGCTCTATGTCTTAAAATATTGATGATAATATTTTAATCTCAAATTTTTGAGTTTGGAAATAAAAAACAGCATTGCTATCTCTATGAGATGACTCAAGATAAGGAAATATTCTTTCCTCACTTTAGTTTCTGTATTCTTAGAGCATTCTTTGTGATTTTTCTGCATTTTGCATCACGAATACAAACAAATGTACATAACATCACTGAAGCCAATTACTGAAATTGCTCCTTTGTCAGTGGACCTATGGATAAAACAAGTCCCAGCTTGATCTATGCCAAATGCAAAAATAAAAAAGATATCTTGTGAAGAGCTAGCCCAGACATCATTAATGGAAAGAACTTCATACAGGTTTCTTCTCTGTCTGGTGAATCTGTGATGACTTTTTAAAATTCCTTTCTCTATCTACCCAGAATATTTTTCTAAACCTGTCATGTACCTCTTCCGCCATGTGCTTGAGAACTTATCTCCACCCTTCCAATTTCCCCTCATCCCCACACACTCAGTTTCCTGAGGCAAACATCCTTTCTTTCTACATTCATACAATTCCAGCAACACTTGCAAGAAGTCAAATTCTTATCTTTGCAACTGCAGCAACTGTACAGAAAGCTTCATGTGGAATTTTGAGAAAATTAAAATATATATATATATAAATGCCTTAAAGAGGATCCTCACTGAAAATCATTTTAAGAAAGAGTCCAATATTTTTACGTGACATGTTCTCTTGCAAAAATCCCAACTTTTCCATTCCAAGGAATATTTCCCATTTAAAATCAACTTGCATTTAAAAAATCAAATAGTTCTGTTTCCAAAGAATCAAATTAAATTAAGTTCACTATTTGTCACTCCTGTCACCCTTGTAAATGGCAAATTTAGGAACAGGCAAGCTCCAAAGAACAATCTTTCTGGCTTGTAGCCTTTTTCTAGGTCACATATTGGCATGACCCATGTGCTAAACTTGTCAGTCGCCACTCACAATCAGTCAATCAACTTCCCAACAGTTTCCTTCTGTTTCTCATCCTTTTTAGCCAGCTCTACACCCCTTTTCTTTAAACTGTGTCCTTACCTGATATATGCACAAAGCCCCTGGTTTTGGCCCAGTACAGAAGAAAGAACTGAAACCCTAGGCTGATTTCTTATAGAGTTTTCAAGTACTTGCTTTTATAATATAAAAACATGTATTTTCCATTTAATAGACTACAAGAGTTTTGACTGAACATAAGTTTTGCGTTATGAGCATTTTATACAATTTTTAAGATATTGTGGTATAAATAGGTTCGTTTATCATTTTAAGTGCTAATTTTAGAAAAAAATTGGTTAAATTTTGTTTCTAAAGGCATAACTTTCTATTGTGTATTCTATAGGTATCATTTTTCTAATTAGCGGATGCTAAAATTTTTCTATAGAATTGTTCTGTAGTATACCTTATGTTTTAACAAGGAGCCATTTATGTATTTCAGTGATAATAAATAAAGCAATTTAATAAAGTACAGCAATAATAAATAAAGCATTGGGTAATTTCTCCAGTTCCTAGTGGGGTTACAAAGGGCTCCATTTTAGGCCACGCTATCTTCAACATCTTCATAGACAACTTGGACATAGGATTTGAAAGTTGAGTTATTTTGCCAGTGATACTAAATTGAGAGGAGCTGTTGAGTCCCTCGAGGGCAGGGAGGCTCTGCACAGAGAAAATGACAAATTAAATGACTGGGCAATAACCAACTCTACCAAGTTTAACACAGAAAGTGTTGGATTCTGCACCTAGGATGAGGCAGTTCTGGATCTACAGAGTTGGGAATGAGAAACTGAAGACCAGCCCCACGGAAAGGCACATAGGGGTCCTAGTCAATGGCAAGTTGGACATGAGTCAGCAGTGCCCTGGCAGCCAGGAGGGCCACCTGTGTCCTGGGGGGCATCAGGCGCAGCATGGCCAGCTGGGCAAGGGAGGGGATTGTCCCCTCTGCTCTGAGCTGGGGTGCAGAGGCCCCACCCACCCTGAGTGCTGGGTGCCACAATGTAAGATATAACACTATATGAAAATGTCCAAAGGAGGTCTACAAGGATGGTGAAAGGTCTAGAGGGGACCTTATGAGAAGCTGAGGTCACTTGGTCTGTTCAGCCTGGAGAAGAGACTGGGGGGAGACCTCATTGCAGTTACAACTTCCTCATGAGGAAGAGTTGGGGCAGAGGAAGGATCTCTTCCCTGTGGTGACCAGTGACAGAACCCAAGGGAGGGGCCTGAATCTGTGTCAGTGGAGGTTTAGGTTGGATATTAGGAAAAGGTTTTTCACCTGATTAGAGACTGGGGACTGGAACAGGCTCCCCAGAGAAGGGGTTACCTGTTTGTGTTCCCCCAGAATATACATTATTGTACAGGATTGTGGCTATGTAGGTTGAAATACTTTCAAATGAGAAAAAGAACTGAATATAGATTCCTCACTTTGGGCTTCTTCTACTCCAAGAGAGGAGTATTATCTCTACCAACTTTTTATATACATTTACCTTACCTTTGTTTTAGGACATCAAGTGTCCCAAAAATGTTTTATTCCTGTGGCAAACTGCTTACTTTTACGTTTTTTCTTTTATTATTATTTTTTTAATTTAAAAGTAGTCCAAGTAACCTATTTTTATTTAAAATTGATCAAAACCTGTTTCTTATTTTGTATCATACTTTTCAACATAGACTCCTTAGTTACCTTAGAAATTTTGGACAACATCTGACCTATTTCTCATTAGTTTTGTTCATCCTCCAGCCCTGTTATTTTTTTAATCCCTTGTTCTGCACCAGGTGTATCTTTAGTGCATGTGTTTGGCATTCCCTGACCATAGTAACTATCTCTGTTCCCCACACTTGACTCCATCCTTGCTTTAATCATTAAACCCAACCATCCACAACCTAGTCCTGTTTCCTTTAGAGCTTTAGTTCCACCTCCAATAAAGTGAGAAAAGATTGTTATCTCCATCTTTTCTAGTGGAATGTGCACAGAGTTAGAATTTGGTCTGGATTCAGGTACCTATGAACTTTTAAACTTTTAATAAGGGCTTAAAACATTTTCATTTAATTTAATTCCTCATTCATTTATCCTTTAGATTCGTTCCCTAACTACTTACTATGATAATCAAATCATGAAAACAGTAACACATCTTTCCACACTGTCTGTCAAATCCAGGGAACAGTTGTAGGGATAATCCTTTTTGTGGTAAAATCTACTGGAATAGGTGCTGTGACACCAGTTTAGCCAAGAGATGCTTTGGTCTGCTTAACTTCCAGCCAATTAGAAAAGCAAAGAAAATAAATTATCAAAATTAGGATCCTAATATTTATATTTGGACAGTATTATTGCTTATTATCTTTGTTATTAATGCTAATGAACATATTTATAAATATATAGAAAAGAAATTGTAAATAAATAAATAAATAAATGAGTTTCTAAGATATCTTAACATAGGGAATTAGAGCTATCATTAGGAATGAACAGAGTCAGTGAGATTATTTTTTATTCAAAATGGATCAAATTGTTTGAAGTTTCTCGTGAGGGTGATTACATGAACAACACAGTCATAGAATAGTTAATGGAAAAAAAAAATGCTAGATTCAAAGCAAAGGTTGGCAGTGAGATTTCAGGTCTACTTTAAAGAATTTCACTGAAAAGCAGTAAGTGACTATGGAAAGGAGCAAGTCTTGCAATAGCATCTTAGTACCTCTTGGAAGCAATTTCTCATATACTTCAGAATCGTTTAAAGTGGAAAACACCTTTAACATCAGGTCCAGCTGCTACCCCAGCACGACCAAGTCCACCACTAAACCAGGTCTCTGACTGCCACAGCTACACATCCTTTAAATGCACCCAGGGGTTGTGATTCTACCACTTGCCTAGGCAGCCTGTTCCAACATTTTTGTGGTAAGCTGGCCTTGGCTAGAAACCAGGTGCCTGCCAAGCTGCTCTATCATTCCTCTCCTCAGCAGGACAGGCTGAGGGAAAATAAGACAGAAAAAAAGATTTATTTTCTCCTTTCAATCAGCAGCAATTTACAGGTACTTCCCAAGGAGCAGGGCTCCAGGACACAGAGGTAGGTCTAGAAGACAAACCTTGTAATAATTAATGCAACCCCCCACATGCACACAGTTTCTGTTAGCTTTTATTGATCAGCAGACATCACAGGGTATGGAATACCCCTTTGGACTGCTTGAGTCAGCTGTTCTGGCTATGTTGCCTCCCAAGTTCTTGCCCATCCTCAGCCTCCAGCTGAGGGAAAAATTCACTGATGCTGCAGTGGCCCTGCCCAGCAGCATCCAAAACACAGGTGTGTTTTCAGTTCCTCACTAGCTACCAATATAAACCAAGACAACCTCCTTTCAGGAGTTGTAGACAGTGAGAAGCTCCCCTGAACTTCCTTTTCTTCAGGCTAAACAATACCATTGTCCCCAGCTGCATCTTGTAAGGCTTGTGTTTAGGACCTTTCACCATTTTCATTGACCCATTTTGGACATCTTCTCAGACAGTTACTTTATCTTCCTATTTCTTTCAAGATGCTGGCACTCTGCCTATCTCTCTGAGAGCCAGTGTCCCCCTGGGATCTGTGGGATGCTCACAACGTCTTTAGCCAAGCATCCTGAAGAGCCACAGTGGCTGAGACAGGAACTTGAGTGTGCACTGTAGATCCCACTGGAACACCCAAAACTGTCCATGAGGTTGTTGGCCCAAAACAAAGATTGAAAAAAAGTTATAACACTGAAGAGAAAGTTGGTCACCACCCAGGTCACCACCCTGGGAATTGAAAACGGGTATTTTTAAACAGAATGGGAGTCAGCTTGAAAGAAGCATAAAAGAAGTGCAACTATTGGTAGCAGTGCAGAGAAACCTTGCAGTGGAAATGACAGCACCCAATGCCAGGCCCACCACTGCCAGAAATTGTTCTGGGGCACCAGGACAACCACTCCAAGGCCAGACAGAGCAACCTCTCTGTTGTATGCCATGAGCAGCCTGTGGGGTAGATGACAGTATGAGGTGCAATGTCCAGGGACGTGGCATGCTTGTGCAGGTATGATCCTTGCTGCACGATCCTCTTCTCCGCAGCGAGAAGCATAGATGCACTTAAAACTTCCCACAGGAGAGATGTGCAACTTGGAAGTGTGGTACTTGTCACTGTTATTTTCCCCTCTGTGATGGGGGATACATTTAACTTGGGGCAGGGTATGTGGATGCAATTCCAGTTTTCTTGAATTGACCACAGAAAGCTCTTCAGAAATGTGCAGATGTATACTTATATTTAGTAAGTGACTATCATGATGATGAATCTGTTGAGTTGCTGGTATAGGTACTAAATGCATAGACCAGTAATTGCTGCTAAATTACATCATGTAACAAATTAAGTCACTTTTATCCTGATTTGATTTAATCTATGCAAGCTTAGTCTGCAAAAAAATCCAAAAGAAATATTATTTTTTAATGATTTGCATAGAAGAAAGTTACCAGAAGTAAAAAGAGGACTTTTTGCATCATCTGGTCACTGATTACTGAATACCTGTGAAATGTCCTTCAAAAGAACACAAAACCCATATCCATCAAACTCAAAAAAGCAATTTAAAAACTACCAAAAGAAAAATAGTCCTTGTTGCTTGAAATTGCAGGTAGATAAGAAGTTATGAAATTAGTAAGGTGAACAAAGAAAAGCAGTCATCAAAAGTATTGGTGAAAGGAACAAAGGATAGAAAGCATGTGTGTGTAGAAGATCTCCATTATTTAGGTACTGCTATAGAGGTTTCTTTCTCTTATTTTTAAATTTCTTAACTCAGTTCACAGTTTCTTATAACAGCTGTATAATTTTCTTTTAATTGGGAGAGGGGAGTGGGAGGGCATGAAGAAATATTTCATATCTATAAAAGCTCACTTACAAAAACTTGGCAAATATGTTATTCCCAGATTACCTAAATATGAAAACAATAAATTCAGTTACAACTTTACTATATGCTACTGGAAAGAGACTTATCCAAAGATTGAATTAATTATCATTCTCTTTTTTTCTGAATTACTCAGATAACTGAGCCATGGTCAATGTTTGGTTTTGTTTGTCATTCTTTGGTCAATGTTTGCTGTGAGAACTCTCAAGGAGTTGAGAAAAAGAAAAAAAAATTAGTGTCCTGTATGGCCAACATAGTTCATAAGTATTTTTAATTAGAAAAAAACAGGAAATCATTTTTCTACACTTCATTCTTCTGTAACATCAATCATCTATTAAATAACCAAAAAACACAACCCTAAGAATTTTACACAAAAAGAATATGAGGTTGTGGACTTGTGGCAAAAAACCAACAAAACAAACCATCAGAGATGGTTGGAGCTTTTGTCTCCATTTTAATTTTTTTTCTGCATTTAATCTTGCTATTAGTCAAAAGCAATTTAGAGCAAGGAATTAAGCTGCTGGTGGGGGTTAACTCTTTCTATGTCCAGCTAAGGATATCTGCACTCCAGTTAAATGGCCTCAACCATTCCCAAAACAATACAGGTGAAGGCATTTGTATTTTGTTGATGGTGTATATTTGAAAGCTAGTTCACTTTTCAGACAGGAGGAGTATAATTACCTTCAGATCAACAGCACAAGAAATATGAAAACTTATCCGGATACAGCTGAAAATTTGTGAGGGAAGTTTTTCCATCATTATCTAAATACAAGAAACAGTTTGTTTGAGGGTACTTATTTTCTTGGAGTTTTAATTTTTGTGAATCACTGGCACTATTTTTTTCCTTCCACAACTATTTGCACCCTAATTTAGGCTATTTAGATGTCAAGGGATCTGACACAAATACACAACTGCTACTTAGATGTTTAAATTAGCCAAATTGAGCCTGAAGTTAATTGCACTTGTAAATTGCTTGCCAAGTAAAGGCCAGTTTGTCAGCCCAGGTACACAAAATATTTGCATGTACATCACTTTCAACACTCAAAATTACTAATACCTCCCTACACTACATGATTCCTTCCCCATTACAACTTCTATATATGAGTATTTGATATGCTGTTTACCAACATTAATTATACATTTATCCTTTATTCCTTTAAAAACTCAATTCCATGTCACTTTGTCATCCACAACTCATGGCAGACCAACTGCTGTGTGGTTATCCAGATGATCCTGCTCACTGGCCCACTCTAAAATTGCTCTCAGCTTTTTTGAGTTCTGCTGGTATACTAAAAATCTACTGGAAGTTAATAGACACCATTTTCAAGATAACTGATTGCCAATACATTTCAAACTAAATGTTTAACTACTTTTGGATGAATAATGTTGTTATTATATAAAATTTTCCAAAGCAAAATTTTACAGTTCGCATCTGCTCTTTTATTCTACTATATTGTAACAACAAAAATAACATATTGTGAAATCCAAGATAGGATCCCAAAATTCTGAGACACTCAATGTTGAAAAACAATTTTTAAAATTTTTTGTCAAACTGAAGTTTTGAAATGTAATTTCCAATCTATGTATAAATTATCTTCAATAAAATATCATTTATCTCAGAAAATGGTTTCATCTGATTCAGACATAGTTCCACCATAATTGTAATTTTTTAAGAAATCCAGGACTGAACTATGAAATTCATTTATAGGCTCACTAAAGTCTCATTAAAAAAGGTGGATCTTTTCCTATTGTGATGTCTTTTTTTATGTCTGTCCTAAGGTCTTCTGGTGACAATCACCATATTGTTAAATACACAGTGAGCAGCTAGAGTTGTTGATTTTAAAAACTGTGTCAAGTCTATTATGAAGTGTCCCAAGATACCAAGTTTTCACTATGAAAAACTAAATTGATGCTGTTGAAGACAGATGACAGGCTGGTGTTCTCAGAGTTTGTGGGATTTCTGCTAGTTCCTTAGCTTTACTCTTTTTAATTGGTTATCCCAAGGCATGGAAAGACAGAATGACCCAATTTCAAAAAATTAGTTGTACTCACTAGGGATTTTTTTTTTTTTAATAAGAGACATTTTGAAATATAGTCTGAAATCCTGATGGAAATAGGTCATCAGCCTCCAGGAGGGTGAATCTGAAACATTTTCACATACAAAGACAAATCAGGTATGTGAAAACTTGCAGCTGACATACCTTCTAGGCAAAATGTTTCTTATCACTAACTGTGAAGTTTCAATTCTGAACTTGATATACCTGATGTAAGAATTTAGAAAGGGTGAGATGTAAAATGGATCTGAGGGTCCTGGTATCTTTAAGATTAGGAAATAGGTTGTAAAGACATCTTGTTCAGATAGTAATAACACAAAAATATCATGCTATCTTCCGCTACAGAATTGATCCTGAAAAAACTCTTAGACGGAAAGAAGTGATACAGCCACTGTCTAAGAAAAGGTAGAAATAGCAAGATTCATCTTGATATAACTAGATAAACAAATTGAAACGATGAATATAAATGATTTCTTTTGGTATCTATTCTCTCCAGGATTTCAACTTTAAAAAATTAAATCTTTCATAGTATAAGAAATCTCAGGTTTTACACAAGTGCACCAGTATATCTTTTTAATCTCAAGAGTTACTCTTATTACTTAATCTTTATGCTCTTTTTTTCCTACCACCAAATTCCAAAAAGAAAGAGAAAGAAATTTTTATAGTTTATATGTACTGGTCATTTATCTTTGTATTTTATGAACATTTTGAAAATCAGAAAAAAAATTTAAAAATATTTATACTTCCCAGAAGCAGTTGATAACCAGGAGTCACAGACGACAGGGTGAAAGAAATTTTCATACCTAATAGCAGTAACTGAAATACAGCAGCAGCCACAGCAAGAAACAGAGAACACTGGTCCCATTGACACGAGTGGAGGTAAGAGAACAAAATTTATAAACTCATAGTAGGTGATGAATAAATAGATCTGCTCATGTATTAAATATGCTGCATCTTATGAAGCAACAGTATCTAGTAACACCCCGCTGCTGTGGCACTGAATTAACAGGTACATCTCAGGTACAGATGGGCTGCTGAGGGACAAAACTGGGACTTTGTCTCTAGATAGCCTGTCTGGAGGCCTGAAAGTAAGGGGATGCTTTTTTAACATAGTTACCATACAACTTTGCTATTTGAACCTAGTATGACTTTTGAAGGATTCTGAGCACCTTACCCAATTCCTTGAGACTGGCCAAACTGCCAGATGCAGTTGAGCCACTTTTGGTATCCATCTGTATATGTTGATATTTCCCACCCTTGGAGTTATGCTCTCAATATTTACTCAGTAATGTATTGGGAAAGCAGACTTACCTGAGTGGACTGAAATGAATAATGCTTCTAAACACTGGAAATTTATTTTAGTTCTTTATTTGGCTGTGTTATTTACTAAATTTGTTAGTTATATTGCTAATGTTTAATCACTAACCACCTTCTAGTATTCCTAAAGACCTCAAAATATCAAATAAATAAAGTCAGTTCCATAGAATATTTCTCACAGCTTACTTGCCAGATTAGAATATAACTGTACTGTATCTGCTGAACAGGCAACTTTGGGGCCTAGAGTAGAGAGTTACTATCTCTGTGGTTTCTTTACAGCTTCTAAGAGGAAACTTGAGACTTTTTGCTGCATCCCGCTCTAAATATCTTTGCAAAGGCCACTTCCATTATCTGTACACAAATTCCAGGCAAAGTAGCTCCCTAAATATATGAGGTGTGCAAAATCAACCCCCCTCAGAAGGTCATCCTGGTGCTGGAAAGTCATCACTCACACTAGTAGTGAAAGGGCAGTGAAGACATGCCAGAACATAGATGATGCTTCCATGCTGAAAGCCAATTCCTACCAACAGACAGGAATATCCAGGACTGAGGCTGCCAAGGGCTCAACCCAGCTTGGCCCAACCAGGACTCAGATAAGGAAAGTTGCCAGCAGCCACTTTGAGCTGCAGGACTTTTCACATGGGCATGCCAAAAGAAGTCCAGAACAGAGTTGGTGAAATATGACTGAACTGGATGTAGACTATCACAAAAGGAAAATACCTGTTAGGGTTTACCTAACACTTCTAAATGGAGAGGGCTTTTTCACTAGTTTGTAGCTTTTCTTCACTGTAGAAAGTTCTATATTAAACTACACTTACCCAGCATGAGTAAACTAATGCCATCTGTCTTGATCTGTCAAAGTCAAAATTCCAGCTGCACATGGCTTCCCTGGACAGACAGTGATAAGAGATGGACCTCTGAAGAGGATTATCCAGCCTGTAAAATATATCTTAGTTGCCTGGAGGTTCCTCCAGAGCTTTTTCTGATGATATTATCAAACACCAATGTTAACTATACCCCAAAATGACAATTCTGGTAGGTATGACAAATCCAGGAGTAGATAGTAGTCTCCCCTTCACTGTTATTATAATAAACAGATTCTAGTTTTCTCTCTAGAAGAGAACTAGAAATTTTTCTGAAGTACAGGAAGTTCTCTTCTGCTTATCTGCAATATTGTTGAAATTCCCGTTGCCACTCCAGGTGAAATGGGATCCAATGTCCAAGCCTGTTAAACTGCAATGCTGCCATTGAAATCTGTAAGACTTTCCTACACACAGCAGCTCTGTGCTCTCCTAATCATGCTTCCTAGCATTTGTGATCCAAATACAATAAATCACACAAGCACTTTAGCCTTTATCCAGAACTATATAAGCAATTGGACAAACAATCCAGTCTTTTTCCAACCATGAAAATCTTCTCAAGTTCCTTCCTTCCTTCCCGACTACAGAGAGAGCCTGGTCCATATTAACAGAATATCTGTGGCTTATGTTTGTGAATTGTCTCATCAATTTTGCTTTATAGTCTATGAATATTGTCACATAATTACATATCATCATATCGTTACATAATTACATATCATCACTTTTTCTTATGTATCTGCATTTCGAAGGGAAAGGTCCATGTTTCATTTTATCTCCTTTTTTCAACATTTTTAGATTGTTGTTTTTGAAAAGTTGCTCTGAGATCACTGGGTTTTTACCACACAGCTGATTCAGCAATTAATGTTGCTTCCAAACTGTTTAAGCTTTCGTGATGAAGCATTTACAACTGAAATAGCACAAGTTCAGTCAAAGTCAGTTAGCATAGCAACTGCTATTCAGTCATACTGCTTTTTTCTCTTTTCTTTTCTTTTTTCTTTTCTTTTCATGCTGAAATGATATCTTGAAAAAATGGTTTGGTTTGTTGGGTTTTTTTTGGTGGAGGGGTTGTAAAATGCTATTTTTTCTTTTAACATATGTAGCTCATGTTAACTGGAATTCCATTTCACACATAATCCCTCAGACTTGTTCTTTTACCATATTTCTCATTTTCTACTCTAAATCATCCTTGAAAACTCATTTTCACTGCACAACATCTAACAGAAATATATCTCATGAAAGAGTAAGAAACAAAGGCACTTTAGGGAGTTATTGATATAATTGCACTGTCTTGTATAAAAATAATAGAAGACCTATTGTTTTTTATACATAGGACTTACTCTGAAAGAAAAGTTTTTGAATTTGAATGCTGTACCCACAAATATTTGCATTAAAGTGGTAACACAAGGGGCTGGAGACAGCACTATTTCAGTTTATAACTGCCTGACCTTGAACCAAGTGAGTGAATTTCAGTCCTTCAATGACATTTTATTTATTGCACTACATCAACAGCTCATAACCATAATCCTTACACATGGTAGCTCTATAACAACAGCAGGACCACAAGAGGTCATATGCTGGTACAACTTATATTTCAGGGTTTTTGCCATTTTCATCTTATTGAATGAATACCTTCTAGGAAGTGATAAACAAAAAGAAACAAATATAACAAGCTGAAAGAGATCCAGATAGACATTTTGGACAGCTGTTAAAATACAGTTTCTCAGGGCAGACTTGCCTCTGAGGCAGTCAATGGAAATACACAGCTACATGATTCCTTCAGCTTCTCAGTTTGTATTTTTAAGCTGGCCAATATATTTTGAATGGATTTGAATTGCAGATGGATATTATTAGATTAAAAAAATATCAGAAAAACTATATAAAAAGGGTGTAAATGACTGAGATACCTTGAAGCCCAGGGGAAAAAAATATGCCTTATTTATTGTCAACATATTGGAAAAATTTCAGAGCTTCTTCTGTTGATTCTGCATAATCTTTTACAATTATTCTCAACTACATCTTATTAATATGAATTGCATTAACTTCTAGATAGAGGGAAACTATATCCTTGTATATTATTCTCTTGTCTATATGAGATGAAGTTCACCGTGTTCTTTTTTCAAAGCTTGGCAGGATATTGCAGCTTTACCAGTCCTGCAATACAGAGGTGCAGCCTCCCCTACATCCAGCTACCAGTTTCTGGCACTACAACACAGTGAGATCTGCTCAAGCCAGAACTAAAGTTTACAGGAAGAGATAATGTTTCTTAGAGCTGCCAGTGGCACTGAAATACTGTTGGGCTGTAATGGTGCAATGTATTTATCAATAAAGGGGACAGTGTCATTATGCCAGTCTCTGACAAACTCCCTTCAGCTGAATCCTCCCAAAATATGATGGGGGAAAAAGAGGGATGAGTTGTTCAAGCAGGATGAGTACCACAGTTACAACTGCTTCCTTCCCCTGTGCCTGGTTTAATTGATAGGTTCCAATAAAAGTAGAATAGCCGATTTTCACAACATATATGTCATTTAGTTCAGGTAAAAATGTTATCCCAAATTGTGTTAAATTACTCCAAATATCACTGGGAGTACGGGAAAAAATAAAACCAGAAATTTGGCAATCATCTGGAAAGATGGCAACAAAATATATGTTGCTACACAAGCTCTGAAAAAGGCCTGGAGGGATGCAGAGTCTGTAGTCAAAGTTAGGCTTTTAAAATACCTGTAACACTTTGGAGAATGGTGCTGTACAGAGCAGGTGAAAATTGAAAAAAAAATAATGCATACAGGATCAAAGGGAATGACTGAACACAAAACCTAATATTTTCTAATAAGGTTGAAAATTAGTGGTCCTGGCAGTTGTTTTTTATTCTCATGATAATCTCAAGCAAACCTTAATTTATGGCATTTGTTCCCACTGCTGGGCATATTTTCAGAACTGTTAGCTTTTTTTTCTTTTTCTCCTTCTTCACTACTTTGAATGAAGCATTTGAATGACTGTTTCCATTTATATCTGGTAAGTACTGTTTCACATAGAGCTTTTTTCCCCCTGCTTTGTAATTCACCCACATCAAACTAAAAATACAATAAAGGCATGCTGTTCTTTTAAAACACATTGTGACGCCGAGCTAACTCCCATTGCCATTTCTCTTTAACACAAGTAATTATACTCTTCAACTGCCCTTTGACTCTCTGTGGACCAAGGGCAGTCCTGAATGGAAATAAACTTAATTAATTCTGCTCACTGGAGTGGAGTCTCTTAACCATGGGAAGGCAGCTTGTTTCCATAGGTTTATGCCATTAGCTCTAAGCAGCTGGATCTATTTTTCCTCTCTATGTTGTTTCTGTTAGCCCTGATATCTTGTTTTAACAAATGGCACATTCAGCGTGAAGAGTGAGTCCATATCTTCATACAGAAGTGATTGTGACTCCACAAGGAAACTGTCAGATCGAGCAGCTAAAAATTCTAAAATCTTTTGAATCAACACATGCTAATGGTAAGACCAGAGCCTGAGGCACAAGTTTTAGCAAAGCACTGAAATGCCTATTTATTTAAGCATATTATTGTGACTAGATATTTCTTTTCATTGTTTTAATGAAGAATGCAATTAATTAAATTAATTGTGAATGCCTGAAGATGGGAATTATTTGTAAAAAATTTTAAGTATAGAATTAAAAACAAAATCAAACCACCAAAACAAAGCCCAAAAGTTGTTTGGAATATGATAAATAGAAATATGATTTTATCCAAGCTAGGTCTACTGATACAATCTGATACCATAAAAATATGTTTATATTGTTTTAATACATGTTAATTCTCTGCTGTCACAAAAAGACAGGGATAAACTCTTCTATGTCCATTTATCCTTGATTTTTGTTTCAAGTTTTATGATTCAAAACTGGAATTGAAGCCCTGAATATATTTAAAACACTGCAAACCTAAAAGCTTTCTTGAATTGAAGGTGCTATATTTTGCATTCAATCACTCAGTGTTTATTGTTGAGGGTTAAAATGGCTCAAAAGCCTAAGGCTCTAGTTCCAAACCCTGCTTTAGTGAATATTACATATTTTATATACGCAGTTTTTAAATAGAGAATGTACTGTACACACAGGTCAAACCAGCCATCGTGTTAGGTGCTCTTACAAGGCATCTCCGGCCTTAATTTATATACTTGAGAAAGACTGGAGAAAGTGTTTCACTTAGTCTTTCTCATGTGGGCTCAGTGCCAAATAATGTTTACTTCTGCATTTGGCTGCTTTCTTTATTTTTATTTTTTTTTAAATTAAGGTTCTACTTTTTTCTGGAGAAAAATGTTAGAGGTGATATTACCACTGGACATGGTAGTCAGAAACTCCAGAAATAAGATATTTTAAGGTAGGAGAATACATTGCCTAATCTTTCAGTAATGTCTGAAATCATGACATATTTTTAGAGTCAGAATAAGTTCGATCATTTTCACATTTTCTCATGCCTAGCTGCACTTTGGGATTTAGAGAGGAATAGAAACATAAATCCCAATTTAAAGCATGAGTGACTGTTCTCATAGTATTTCAAATCCAGACAGAAGTAGAAAGTACTGGAGATCCCCCTGGGGAAGCATGTTCTCAGGAGACTTCAGCTGAGATCTGAACTTGTACCAGCTGGATACCTGCAGTTTTTTCAGAATGACCTGAAAGGTATCAAACCTATTCAGGTCCCATATCTAATATACAATTTTGTTTAGATAACAACTTTCTGATTTCTCTAGTTATACTCTGTGGGACTCTGAAAGAATTAGGACTCGCTCTGCTGGAGTTTTTATGGTATATCCTTAAGCATGATGTACATTTAGGTGGAAGGGCCATCATGGAGATTATGATGTCCCAGTAGGCCACATAACTCAGTTGTGTCGGGAAAGGTGGTTCTCAGCTCCAGATATAATCAGGCTTCTGTTCTATTGCAGAATAATTAATGAAACAGAGAGGCACAAAAAATTTAAGTTTCCACTGAACTAATAATTTAAAAGAAAGCTTTCCTGTGGAAGTCTTCTTTGTAAAAAGCCAACTATCAGTACGACCCCTTTAAGTCAAGGACAGCAAGCAGCACTCAACACAGGAATTCAAGCTTCAAAGGGTTATCCTGAATTGGTTCACTGACAGAAAATTATCCAAGCAAAGGTCAGGCACTCATTAAACCTTATCCGAAGCCAAAGTTATATGTTATGGTTTATTGCCTCAAGTACCAATTAATAAAGAATTAAAGAAATGAAAAACCAGTGATTCATACCTTTGCTGGGAGAATACTCATACTTCAGCATAATGTGAAAATATTAATAGTCATTTTAGTCATGTACTATTTTATTAGGCACTTAACTCTGTAGGCTTTATCAAAAGATATATGACATTCATTTTTAACAAAATGCTGAGGAGATTTGGAGAACATTTGCTCAAAACCTAATAAAGTAGATTTGAGAGATATTTTCAAACAGAAGCCTTAAACACAGGCATCAATTATTAATGAAGCAAAAAAGCTTAAGAATAGGGGTCTGGGTATAAAGAAGAGTAGAAATATCACTGTGATATCAAGGGCAATTGTATCTGTAAAAGCTGCAACAGAAAATATTAAGTGCTACAGCAGTATACAAGAGCACTAACATAATTCGCTTGCGAGAGGACTTCTAGCAGGCTTATTTTATCACCATAGGTATTTCCTTAGTTTGATTCAGTCTAGACATTCCTTCTCAGTGTTCAGAGAGCTAAATGTTCCACACACTCGCCCCTATAACTGTGTTCAAAATAGTTTTATTTCTTATTATTTTCAGCAGCAGCATATGCTTCTAACCACCTAAGGCTCTGAACTGTTGCCCTTTAGCATGATTAACTGAAAATATGTTTGCACCTTCAGATGCCAAAAAGATTGCATCTGTCACAGAATGCTTTTCCATTGCCCTTGTTATCTGTCGCATTAAGAGCTGGAAAACACAAGTCACTGGCGATTCTGAATGAAAAAGAGATGGCAAAACTAATGTCCAACCAGAGACAGAAACTTGAGAGGGCAGATAATCTCCTAGGTCAAATAACAATAACAGTAAATGCCTGGCCTCAGTGAAAACAGAATAAATCTGTGTAGAAAAATAAATTCTGAAAACTGAGTCTTCAAGCCTGAGCATGAATAACCTGATTTCTTAATCTGGTAAGAGGACTCTTACACCACTTAAATTTGTTCCATTCTCTGTCTATCCAAAGAGTGAGTTTTCCATCAGTGTAGCATTAGCTGAGCTCATCATGGAAAAGTCTATCTCCACGATTCCACATGTTTTGAGTGTCTAACATATTAACCACTGTTGCCTCTTTCTGCTTCTAATTTGTGGAGACACACATTGGTTTGCAAAATATTCTGCACATTTACATGAGAATTCAACTATTTTTGCATACATCCCTCTAGCCATGATCTATAGGGATTTGAGGGATCAGGTCTCAGAAATTTCTTACATTCTTTCCTGGCCTGTTCCATACAGGAATTCTTCTACAGGAAAAATTGCACTAAATGCTGACAAAAAAATGGTGCAGATCCAAAGTTCCTTGAACTCAACAGGGACATTTTATTTAGATGGAGCTCACTGTTGTGTATAGTGTTGTTGTTGCACAGAATAAAGTGAATTTTTAAATAATAAAAACAAGAATGTATTATATAACTCAATCTCAGAAAACACTTTTGTTGGTAAAATCTCTGATTGTATTGGGAAAGATTATGATTCTTCTTTCCCTGAAACACATGAATTGGTTTCTCACTCAGGACTTGACTTTTCATCTAAGTATTCTGTAGACAGAAGAGGTCTGCAACAAATCCAGAGTCATCTGTTCAGTTAAGCGTTGATGAAGTCTTGCAGATTTGATACAGGGATTCAGAATTATATTTATGTATTTACATTTATATTTATATATATTTATATATATATATATATAGCCACCATATTACAGTGGTTGCTTTGTGTTGCCTGAGGTGGTGAGGTGAGGCACAACTTTTCACCACAATGTTGAACTACCAAATGGAAAGCATGCCTTCCTCTCACATGCAGCATCACAGTGCTTAAAAGCCAAGTGCCACAGACAGCTGTTTCACATGACCCTGGCTACTGTGGTACAACTTTGCATTCTCATTAGAAAGGAGAGTGAGAGAGATTGTTGATGGATGCATATCTAACCCTGTGTTTATGTGGTGAAGAGTCACAGGGCCAAGGGACAGATGAGACAGTTATGTAACCTCATCTGACCTGTAAAAAAAGACCACTGGAATCCCTACATCAATCCCATATTAAGCCCTAAAATCTCTTGCTGAGCTAGAAGGCATTATTTTAAGGGATAAGAAAACATGGTTTGCACTCCAAATAGCTCTGTACAGCTGACAAATAACTGCCTCTCGCTGTTAGAAAAGCTGACCCTATTTTCTATTGTCCAGCTTCAGTTGCCAAACCTTGCTCTGGGGCTTGTTGCTGGATGTCATTGACAGCAGCTTTAGACCTGGGGTAAGTCTGCATAACCTCAACAGCCTCTGCACTCAGCACCACCAGGATTCTATACATCTGGTCTTATAACTGGAATAAAACTTCCATTTTCAGCAATTCCTGTATGCTGGAATTCACATCTTAACATGGAGAGAGAGTGGTTCCATGTCTGCTTTCCTGAGAAGGAAAAGACATAGAGAAATTATCTACTTTTTCAGGCATTAGGTACAGTCAGTTCCTTAAGAAATCTTTTAGGTTTTTTTATGAAATTAGAAACTTCTACTGGTCTCTTGTGGTTTGTATTTTCATAAATTTCAAACAATAGGAAACAAATGTCCCTTTAAAGAGAGAAACTAATTGTTATAAATTAACCTCTGAAGTATGTTTAAATATTTCTCTTTTAATTTGTGCAGTAAGGGAACAATTTAAAAGGTATAGCAGGGTGCCTGCCACTTGTCTCCTCCGTAGGAGGAAAACACATAGTAGCATATGCCAAGCCTTATTCTCTTCCAAATGCTAACATGAGTGGATGTCAAATCAAATCTCTCATAGAAACAGAAATGCAGCTGCAGGTATTTTGTTTCTCAAAATCCTTCTATTACTGATCTTTCTGTTTCTGTGCTTAATTTATTTCCTCAAAATAACTACATTTTCAACCCAAGATACAATACGGGAGTATGCATATGGGTATGCAGGCATTCCTATGTGCAGACATTTTCTAATCCCTTTATTACAGCATTTGAATATTTTGCCAAAAGTGTCTTTCTGAAAAAAAGGTAGAAAAAATAAATGCCTCTGATCCTTGATATTTTTAAACATGTCTCATTATGCATTCTCAAGGAAGGAGGAAAAAAAGAATTTTTTATAGCCTGGTGGAAAAAAAAAGGAGAATAATGTTATAACCTGGTCTTTGAAATAGATCTTATTTCTTTCCATTTTCTGATTGGGTGCCTTTTGGTATTCTGTAGTCTAATTTACAGGAAAATGTTTTGTTGTTGATTTTCCTTCTCTTCTGGCTTCTAGTAACTGAATTCCTAGGTTTTATTCTATGTTTGTTTTTAGAAACCTATCCAAGAAATACTTTTTCCCTGTAAAAAGGAATGCATTTTATCTGATTTAAAAACCACAAACCTGTGAAGCTGCAACCATTGAATGCAGATCCATTAAATCCCAAGGGAGGAGCTAGAAAGTGTTATATGATTTCAGAGTTCTTCTCTGAAGACAAAGGCATTCCTGACTAACAATTCAAATTTGGATATTTAACACCAAGCATGTACAGCAGCGACAACTGGATTTCTGTTCTTATTCCTCATTTGTGTATAATTCCCTGCACATTCAAAGGATTACACACTGTTTATGCATCATGCAATCTCACTGAGTCCTGTTTCCTTAGGGTGCTTACTCCTGCTGCTAAAAGGAAAATAGTTTCAACAATCCTCTTTTGGTGCCAAAGCTGCTGCTACTGAATGAACACATCCTGCCTGCAAAACTGTGATTGATCCCTGAGATCCCTGTATCCAACAGGAGTTCAAAAGAATACTGCTGTTAAGAGGACTAAAATTGGCATTCCTTTAAGATTTACTGGCAAACTAAAGCTCCTTCATGTAACACAGATACTGCTCTGCCTTTAAACTCAACAGTACAACAAAGTGACACTGAACAAGTTCAAACTTTGAATGGCCTTGACAGCACACTGCACCTTAAGACTGGCATCTCCTAGCTCGGAATTGTCCTTAGCTCATGAGCAATAGCTAATGTCACTGAAGTTAACCAGAGCTTGCTCTGAAGCAGGCTTCAGATACTTGGGACACATTCAAAATAATAAATCCTAAATAATCTAGCACACGGTAGCTCTTTGCAGTTACTCTTAAGGCCACCTTTGCAGCTTGTCAAACCCCATTGCCTTTAAAAGCTCAGTTCTGCTACTACAAAGTACAATTCATACATCCATATAACCTCTTGCAGGGCTTGGTAGGCTAAAAAGATAGGCTTTAATAGATTGCTTTGAAGAGTGGAGAATAGAAAGGTTTTCCTGTAATAAAGACCTTTGTAGGTGATACATGAAGGCTGGGATAACAACCAACCTTAAGAGAAATAGGCATTTAGACTAGAGAGATATCATTTTTATATCTTACTTCATAAAATAATCTCATGCTCCATCCACACACGCAAATGTTTTCACCTTCTCTTTTTAATTGTTTCACCTTCTCTTTTTAATTGTCTCTCTTCTGGAGAGATAAAAGACTACAAAATGTATTATTTTCTATGATGGCCCAAAGTACTTCAAGGTTGCAAAGATTAAATGCCGGTGAATTTAAACATATCTGTTACTAAGGCCTTTTGACCCTGTGTTGGCTATGTTGCTAGTTTTATGCAACCATCTTCTACAGGGCATCACAGATGAAACCTAGTGTTATTCTTCCAGTACAAAAAGACTGCTACATCACTAACTGAACAACCAACATGCAATACATGGATGCATGTAAGTCCACATATAACACATTGAGCTGTAATCAGCACAAAGGCAGACCTCACTAGCATATTGGCTACTTCTAGCCAAATGCTCTTTGGTGAATTTTGAACCTTCAGAAGCCCAGGTAGATTGCAGAGATTAATAGTTGTGTGAAGTTTTCCCCACAGAGCACATTTCATTGTCAAGCAGAAGGCAAGATTTGGTAGGTTCAGGCTGGAGCCAATTTACAGCAGAAATGGAAAACTGCTAAGGAAGGTGCTGTCATTTTATTGATAAAAGGTAAACCACGATGCCTATCCGTCCATGATTACACTCCAGGCAATACCAAAAATCTCACTGCTTTCTTCCATTGTTTACTGTGTACTCACAGATGCTCTTGTCCCATGTTCCACACAGTTTGAATGCAATAATATTATATTACCTTCTCATTACACAGAGGAAAGCTGATTATCAAAATGCCCCTTGAGGTACATATTTACATAGTTTCTAATTAAACAATGTATGTTTCTCAACAGATTCTTTTTACAGCTCTATTACTTTTTTAAAGAAATGTCCTTTCAGATTCATAAATGATTTCTTTTCAAATTCTTCCACACCACTATTGAATGGTTTTGTTAGATTGATTGATCCCTAGTGAATTTTACTGAGAATTAATCATCATCCCTTTTGGGGAAGTGTTTTCATCCAGTCACTAATTCTCAGCAAGACATGATGGGCCAAGGTCATGAATACCTTAGGATTTATTATATTAGAGGGAAAAAAAAAAGCAAAGTCTAATTTCTGTATGTCCTGTGACCATCATACTAAATATTTCTATTCATTTAGGGAAAGAGACAAAATTTGTCCTTATTCTGGTTGATGCTACCCTACTTTTGAGACTTCTAAAATAACCCATCAGAAATTATTTATCGTAATAAATACTCCATTTATTAGAAAACAAAGTAATAAAATGAGGGGTCAGAAGCATTAGATTCACTTTTCCAAGGGAAATATTAAGTCACAGAGAAGAAGAAAGAACTATTCAAGGCATAACATACAAAGGCAACAGTGGCACACCTGGGAGTAACTGTGAAGCTTGAGAATTTATCTACTAGCCATGCAAGTCCTGTGTACTAAGATGAGGGACTCTAGGCCAAAGTCTTTGATCTGTCTTTCATTTTCTATAGGATATTTGTGTCTTTATGTGATTTCTGCCTCAAAATTCTGTAAACTAATTTTAAATCTGTGAAATAGCCAAAACAACAAATGCTTGTGTTTTGGCCAAAATGCAAAGAGCTAAGGGCCGTGACTTCCTCCTAAACAAGAATCTGATGTCTTAAGAGTCTCTCTCAGGATGTCAGAAAAGGAAATTCATATCTCCTCACAAATGAATTTGAACATGGATTTCATATTTCTAAATGGAATACCTAAACCAAGAGGCTGTTGAAAGAAAGTTTCTTCCTTCCTCAGAGCTATTCATTTAGCAGAAGCCTT
Organism: Pheucticus melanocephalus; assembly: GCA_013398405.1. NCBI lineage: Eukaryota > Metazoa > Chordata > Aves > Passeriformes > Cardinalidae > Pheucticus > Pheucticus melanocephalus. The sequence goes on along the minus strand of VZSJ01000368.1, from coordinate 1,746,052 downwards.
TCCATTATTCATTGGCTCTACTAAAATAAAAATAATAATAACAGACTGGCAGATCTGGTATTCATGCCCTGGTTCCAAACTTTGCATTGGTGATTATGTATGAAAACCAGATGTGGTCAGAGACAAAAAGCACAATAACTCTGCTTTCTGCTAAGTTACTTCCATAGCATTCAGTCTCAGTACTAATGAATCAAATATCCTAAATTCAGGTCTTTGGTAAAAAAAAAAAAAAATTAAAAATTGGGTTCTCTGAATCCATTGTGCAACTGCTGCCTGTGTCAACGCTTTGTTTCAAACTTTATTTTTAAAACAGAGTTTTAAAATCAAGATTCTAGGCAAAAGCTTATTTGCACACCCCTATAATAAATTCTTCAGATCTCCAATTTTTTTCATCAAAATTACTTTAGACAAACACAGGGAGTTTGTGTAGGATATGTTGCTTCCTGGATGATTTCTAAGCTTAGACTTTATAAATAGCAGCAACAGTTTAACATTTGCAACTTTTTGTCCCAGCCATGTTGAAAATGTCTATGTGCAGGTAAAGTAGAGCTCTGCAAAAGAATAGTCCCTTGCTGAATGTGAAGCATAAGGAGTCAGGTAATACACAAAACGTTACATTGTGGCAACATAAAGGCAATGCTGAAGAAAATTTATTTTTCCACTCTATCAAATAGGTTATAGAGTATTTTATTGCACATCATAAAACTGTATTCCAGCAAAAGGCAGTTACCCCACTCTTCAAGAGTGGTATAAAAGACTTTAGTTCAGTTCCATCTTCATAAATTACTTCAGTATCATAAAAGCCCTGTACATCAACTCAGTAAAAATACCTTTAGTCCTGCTAACTAGAGGAGGAAAAATGTTGAAAAATAATAGATCACTTTTCAAAAGAATATCTGTGTGCTTCTGATTTCAAAAGAAGTTATAGACTAATTGTGAAGTGCTCAGGGACAGATGTTCCTCAGGCATGTCATACCTGGAACTCTGAAAGTCCTCAGGTAAGAAAAAGCTCAGAGATGCTGAATGGGTCAGAAGAACCATGTGTATCCCCAAAAGCTTAACTTGCCTTGCAGGTCTGGAATGTGACAGATAAGCAATGTGATGATTGACTCACAATTAACAGACAACTATCATGTATATAGGTTAAGAACAGTTTTATAGATTTATAGTTATTTTTTTATTCCCTTTGCATTGTTATCAAGGGGCAGCCAGGGCTGGGACATTGGGAGGGCCAGTTTGTCAGTATAGTGACATCTGACCTCCAGTCAGGATTTGAGGAAGATCTCCACCGCTGGACAGCAAAGAAGGGGTCAATGGAAAGAACTTTGGGAGCGATTAAAGGGCTAAAAGGCAAAACCTCCATTGTATGGGTCAGCACATGGTGGAGAAATCCTTTGCTTCCGGGGCTGTACCACTTTCTCTATTCAGTCTTCTCTTGTATTTTTTCTAAGATTTAATAAATCTTTCTAAATTTATGAAAAGTGAGTAGCTATTTCTCACAGGAAGGATCCCTGCCCTGCAGTGTGCTGCGTTCCTGCTTCCCCTTCCCAGCTCCAATCTTGGAAAGAGATTGGCTGTTGTACTGCACTAAATAGTTAGTTATTTGCATTGGGTGTTTGGTAGTTTGCACCGTTCACATGATTTGCATCTTATCACTGCATCCTTACAACTGACAAATTCTGTTTGGGAATGGGCCAATTTGGGAATAGCTGACCCCGTCCCTCCGCCCTTCCCGCGGGTAGCGGACGCTTTAGATGGGAACCGTCCCGATGGATGGGAAACGGCGCACAGTCCTCGGGAGATGCCGGGGCACAGTCGGTGCAGGTTCCACAAAGGCCCCAGAAGGCAGCTGTGCCCCAGGCCGGGCGGCCAGAGACCAAACTTGGGAGCTGGGCACAGTAAGGCAGGTTGTCCTTGAGCCAGGGCCCTTGAGCCAGGGCCCTTGAGCCAGGGCCCTTGAGCCAGGGCCCGTGCTCCCGCCGCTCCGCACAGGCCCAGCGGTGCCCCGGTGCACCCCGTGCCCCGGCCCGCCGGCGGCATCGCCCGGACAGACACGGCTCAGATAGACACCGTTGGGACAGACACCGCTCAGACACTATTCGGACAGACACGGCTCAGACAGACACCGCTGGGACAGACACCGCTGAGACAGACACCGCTGGGACAGACACCGCTCGGACACTATTCGGACAGACACCGCTGGGACAGACACCGCTGGGACAGACACCGCTCGGACACTATTCGGACAGACACCGCTGGGACAGACAGCGCTCGGCCATGCTGCCATCGCGCGGGCGCGGGTGGCACTGCCACCGCTGGGCCCGGCCGCCGCTGTCCCCGCGCCCCGCCCCTCGGCGCTGCCTGGCACAGCTGGCGTTTGCGCTCCGAGCTCCGAAACCAGACCCCGCTCAAAGATTAATAACCCTCAGCAGCACACGAGGTTGTCGCGGTCCGATATTGTTCATTTTATCCCTGTGAGTTCCCAAAACCTTCCACGCTGCTGTCCTCTCTGGGGAGCCGGCAGCAGCGCAGGGCACGGGGCAACCACCAGGCTCCTCCGGGCTGTCAGCAGCTGCCAGCTCAGAGGCGGGGCTGAACCTGAGCTGAAACAGAAGTTTCGGATCTTGATTTTAGGGAGGCTCGTTTCTAACTGAAACGTGAGGGCCCTTATGCCAGAGGGCAGACTCGTGTAGGTTTAATGCGTGAGATGCAGGAACCAGGGTACATGGCTGGGCTGACTGGGACCACTGGGTAAGGCACTGAAGTGTGGCTGTCATTTTAAATGAACTGTGGGGAGTGATCTTCATGATGAGGCAGTGTGTTTTAATTGGGAGTAATAAATATTGTTTCTCTAAGAGGTGAGTGTCTGTAATTTGTGTAATCCACTGTAGTTTTTCTATGGATATGGACAGAATATTCTGTATGTGCATCTGTAAGCAGAGAAAAAGAAAGGGCTCCCATCAGAATTCTTTATATCACATATACCAAATTAGGGTACATCAGTTTGTGGTACCTCCTCACTTCAAACAAAATGAGAAATGTGCTCAAACAAGGGACATTAAATCCTTTCTTTCCATTTTTGCCCTCCCATATCAAAACACTTACAGTTCCAAGCTTCACCAGGACTAATGACTGTTTTTGCCACTTGCTATTACGTTATTTCCTTTTGTCATGACTTGCTTTCCCCATCTGCTAAACAGACCTAATGAAATGTACCTCATTTGTCAACAGTTTTTAGTGTTACTTCAGTAATTGCAAAAAATATGGGTAGGACATGATCTGAGTCATAGCACCTAACTGGGATGCAATCTGACCTCACCAAATTCAAAGCAAGCTCTAATTGAATGAAGGGTGAAGGCTGTGTCGAGCCTGTGCCAAACAGCTAATACAATTAGCCATTCCTTGTTTAATGCTTTGAAAATCAAAAAAACACTTCTATTGTTCAACATTGTTACAAGAAGTGTTTTTCAAACACAAGGAAAATAAGATTGGGAGGGGAAAAAAAAGAATTTTCAAAAAATTCAAGCTTGTGTTTTCGCTCAGAAATAATATAGAAAACTGCTGAAGGCAATTAAAATCATCCTTAATTTCTATATTTTTCCTGGTACAAGTGCAGTTCTATATTTGTCCACGTGGAATTACTGTTACAGCAAGTATAGTTCCAAGAAAAAAGTGAATCCCAGTGGTAAACATTTTTGGATCAAATTTCCATGTTACTGATCATTGTGAAATAGTTCAGTGGGTCACATTAGCAAATAAAATGTGGCACAGGTAGCTGTCTAACCCTCCTGTGTCTTAAATGAACTGCCAGTAAGCTTCTAACAGTGTCTACTTTATCCTCTCTCTTTCATTTTTTTCAAAACTAATATATTTATTGAAAGGCTAGGAGAGAACAGCCAAGTGTGAAGCTATTCTAGTCTTGCATAGGGTTAGTTGAACCACTTCAATAAGCAAAATAAAATCTCCCTTTATCCATCCCCACATAATACTCAGCCAATTTTTAACAGAAGCCATTTGAAAATCCACTGGCTCTGATAACCTTAATTCTACAGGTCAGAGCCTGTGATTGTCTAAACACACTCCTGACTGATCTCCTCAATGCAATTCCAGCTGCATGCCCCAGCATTGAGTCTGAGTCCAGCAGTTTTATTCACCCCATCAGGAAATAAAGCCAAGGATACTTCAGCATGAAAAATGAATCAAACCAGCCTTATAAATATCAACCATGCCCATACAAACAGCCCAGAAAAACAGTGATTTTACTCTTTATGTTTTATTTCACAGGGGGCAAAATATATGTTGAATAATGAGAGGGGGAAAAAAGCCACCAAGAAATAAAAAGCAGGAATTACTAAAGAATAATTTGTGAAGACAAATATGTTGAATTCACAGGAAACACACTGAACCTCTCTGTACCATCTCTCAACCCTGCCCAGCTGGAAATGACATCCATTGTCACCCCTTTTCTAGCACCAGAGTGTAATTTTACTTTCCTGAATGGTCAGGGCTGTTCCACAATATACCTAATTGCACGTTATAACCAGAAGAGACTGACATTGGTAGACACTGCAAATACCAACAGCTACTAGAGGAGATTAACTCAGGGAAATACTGTCAAGGATTCAAGAATTATTTTTTTTAATGTCTCCTAATCTGAGGGAACAAAACACTAATCCCCCACAAAGATTTTGCTGGCCCAAGAAATAGCCTCTCTTTACCTTTCACAGAGCAACAGCATTTATGTTTTGGGCTCTTGTACCAGATTATGATATAACAAAAGAGGAACCATTTTAAGTCCTTTCTTTGAACTAGTATCCTGTAAGCCTAAACTGTTCAATTCTGGATTTGAGGGTGAGTGAGGGGGGAGGAGAAGAGCAGAGGAGCCAGGAAAAAAATGGGGTTGCTAATCTGTCCATGGAGGAAACCAAGTGTGGCTTCCTCCTCCTTTTTTAGCAGAGAGGAATTTTTGGAGAACAGTTCTTTGTGCATCGTGCTGTTGGGCTGGTGTCTCCTACATTACTGTCACTCCAGTCAGTGTAGCAGAACATTGATTTCTGTACAGGGAGCTAAGTAGGAAAAAAATAAAAAAAAAACCAAAAGAAACAGTATTCTGTAAGACAAAGAAGGGCACCAGTGGAGGAGCAGTGGATTTGAGCATGTCCGTGTTTGTGTGTGTGTATGTTAAGGGAGGGGAAGATATTCCATGTTTTTTCTCTGAAAACATAAAAAATACTCTCTAGAGTAAAGGGAGAATAATATATAGCCACCAAAATAAAAACAAAGGAGATATTAGACAGAAACAATCAGTAAACAAATAGCAAATAGCAGAGGAAAGAAGAAAATGAAAAAGAGGAGGAGAAATAGGAAATGACCTTGGAACATGTCAGTAGAAGAGAAATAACACATTTAAAGAAACCTCATTAAAACAGAGTTGTTTTGCAACTATATATCTGTAAGGAAGGACTTCTGAAATTCAGGACATTTATTTTACCCGTTTGGAATGAAGAACTCAAGGCAATTTTTTTTGCATTTCTCAGGATTAGCAAATCAAGCAGCATCGTGAAAATATACATATTTCTAACCCATATCAGAGATATACAGCTGGGTTTTAATTTAAAAGAGTTCACTGTAAATAACTTCCAATTTTAGGAGTTTGTCACATTACTTTTATCCCTGGTATACATACATGTATGATTTCTATAATACAGAAAAAGAGAACCTAAATGAATTTTTCTCAAGAGTTATAGGACTCATCTTTAGGAGACTCAGATTCTCCAAACCCATCAGTTCATCCTTCTGTATTTGCTTATCAGAGTTGAGAGGGTCTTGCAGCAGAACTCACCTTCAATAACTCAGCACAAGCACTTGTCTCAGTTGGAAGGAAGCTGCTCCATCTCATGCATGTTGGCTGTAAGGAGAGCTCTCTACCAGGTATAAGTTGTTAGGACAAAGTGAATTAATTTGCACTGGCTTAAAGGTTTTAAATTTGTATAGCAGCTATGTCAGTGCTCCTTGCACCTATAAAATTTACATTCAAAGTAGCCAAACTGTTTTGAAAATGCATCACAGTGTGAAATTCTTCCCAGGTCTTGTTGCTATTCAAAAACACAAAGTAGGAAAATGGTATGTGAGAATTGGTAAAGGACAAAACAAGAAAATAATGTTTCTCTAAATAAGACATTTGTGGTCATGGCAAAAGGAAAAAAATACCCTATGTATGCAGATCTATACAGATGTACTTAACTTTAGAGGTATTAGAAGATGTGTTAATAACAGCTATAGAAGACATGCTTGATACTAGAGGAGCTAGAAGTTGAAAAATGCATGGTTAGGGCTGCATTCCAAGTCTGAATAACTACATATTGGCCATTCAGCTCTGCTGTATTTCTCTGGTGCAACAGTAGTCTTAATTCTCTAACAGGAGCTGTAATCCAACTTGAATTTACAAGGTCGGTTGCCTAAATGTCTGAGAAAGAGGCAATGATATAAACTGCAGCTTTTTATGCATGTAACAAAGATTTTAGGAGATCCTTATTGTATTTTTTGTTCCTGCAAACATGCACACTTGTGCCCCAATGGATTTGTGCAAACGCTTCTCCTCAGTCACTTCACCAGCAAAGAGGATAAGGGCAACCACATCAATCCCACTTAGGCCCATGCACCCCCCAACACTGGCCAGGAGGTGTCCAGGAAAGCTGCTTAGAACAGTTTTGATACTTTATCAGAAAGGAGAAATGTGACCCAGGCTCATCTTGAACCAAAATGTCAGTTTCCATGCATAAATAAATAAAATAAAATACTTCATGCCAAGAACAAAGCTGTCCAAGTCTGCAGGATAGTGACTTACGATGAGTACTTGTTGGTATATCTCCTGGGAAAGGGGGCTCCCCTGGAAGGGAGATTCTGGTTGGGAACCCTGACCAGGCAGGACGGAGCAGACTCCAAATGGAGCTGTTGTGGTTTCCTGGCTGGTTAAGATGAAGCAATTAATTGTACAAATGCAAGGTTGTGGACACTGCGAAGGATATCACACCAAAAATCAACTGACTGACCAACCAAAAGCAAACAAAGAAACAGAGCTGTGAAAACAGAGAAAATGGAATTGCTAGGAGGTTCCATATTGATATTTTATTACTGATATTTTTAGCTTAATAGGCGTGGCATGTCAACCAGGCTTGCCTACTGAATAAAGTCAGGAGTGATGATCCTCATAAAAGTCTCAGCTAAACTGAGAATTCAACTACTGAATTTTAAAGAAAGTCTGCAATTATTTTTTTTTTGCTATTCCTAACCACAGTGTTTTGTACTAATTAAAAATGCACCCTTATTTACTCTTTATTTTTGTCCCTCTATATTTAGAGATTTCAATATCTCAAGCACTTTTTCACCCGCAGTGTCAATTGATGTCAGCTAGACCATCAGCTGCCCAACAAACAAACCATATATTTCAGAGTCTAACTGAGGATTTAGGTGTCTAATATTGGAAATGTCAAACATAAGAATATTTTTCAGTGCCCTTGCTGCCAAATCCTGCATCATATGCAAATTCTCAGCAATTTACAGCTCCCATCCTCAAAAATTGGAACAATTTAGATGTAGAACTGTATGCATCATAGAGAAATAAATCAAGCCTGTTAAATGCCAGGGAGTCTCTGCATCCATTGAAACAGCCAGGGATCCTAGGAAGAGGAGTAGAGACAAAAGAAGCCATCCATGCATAGGTAGCATGTCACAGATTATCATACAGACCATACAATTTTGACTCACCTGTGAGCCACACGCAATTAAAAGAAAAAAGGAAATGCGGGTTGTATTGAGTAACCTCAGAAATTCCAACTCATTTACTGAAAAGATGCCCCTCAAAGTATTTTGGGTTACCCTCTGGATTATAAATGTTAGCATGTCCCCCAGGTCCTATGCCAGAAAAGAGGAGTGTTACACCAGATCTGAAAGCCTTGTGGGATGGTTGCTGAAACACACTGTGGGGAGAAGAATTTTGGCAATCACCAAATTTCTCTGAAAAGGAAAACAGAGATGATCAACAATGTAAAGAGATGACATAGCATAAGGCTATGAAGAGAAATAGCTCTCCGGATGATCCAGATTTAATTGAGCTTTACTGGACTTCACAGATTGTTTAAGTCAGAGTGCAATGAAATGCTTATTAAATTACAAATTAATTGATTTTATAGCCATTTTTATTTATCCATTAAACTAATCCTCCTTCTCTCAGAATTCTGAGACCTCAGATGTTTAAGTGATTGACTTCATTCTAGTGCATGATTGTGCCATCCTATTGAACTGATTACAGATCAATTCAATAACATATTTTTTATGTTACTTTGGATTATTTCATTTGGGCTTTTTGTTATTTTATTGCCACCTGTATCTTCAACAAAGATTGGCCAAAGCTGAAGTGGCCTTAGTTCTGTAATGCTTTTATACTAACTGAGATATTGCTCCATTTGCTTAATGTCTAGGTATGTGGCCAACAGCTTGAAATGTAGTTCCTATAATGGGAACCAGTATCCCCCTCAGATCAGCTGGCAGGTGATCTCAGTCTTGTTTCAGACATTCCCAATATAATTATAGCAAATTTGCTAAGAATGAATACATGTCAGTTTAGTTTAATTCAGACATTTTAAGTCCTTAAATCTTGGAATGCATTTGCTCAGCATGCTTTCTCTACCCCATTATCCTGTTTAAACTGTTAAAGCCCTTGGCCACTCTTATAGCATAAATCAACATGCCAAAAGGCTATTCAAATCAACTAAACCTATTGTTGAAATTCTGTGTAACCTTTAGAGTGGTGAAGTCCTTTGTTCCTGGATTTTTATAAGGAAAAACACATAAATATTAAAACTGTGCTCTCACCATTTCCCTAGGAGGAAAGAAAAACACTTCACATACTCTTAAATGTAATTTTATTTATGGAAAACAAAAGAAATTATCTTGACCTGGTAATTACATTGCTTCTATTCAAACAAATTTCTGTGGTTTATGTCTTCTCATTAAAAAACCTGAAGTTCTGCTGTTTTGACAATTCTGCTGTGGTTCTTACCTTTTTCATTTTGAAAACTTTTGTATATCTTCCCCTGATTCTGTTGTGGTATTCATAGGTATCCAGAAACATGATGTCTGAGGGAATAACAAAAGATGCTGTCAAGAGCCTTTAGAAAACTATAAGTCTTAAAAACTTGCTGCTTGACCATTGTACTTCTTTGATGGGCACTATGGGAATAAGCTATAAATTTGGCTTCTAGCAGATGCTTCTATTAAAAAAAATAGTAACTACTGCTATCTTTATGATTTTAAATTAATTTTATTGGGCTTCCTGTCAAAGATATTTTTCATGTGTCTTGATGTATGGTTTTGAATTAGTTAGAAGATCATCTGTGTGGAATCCAAATAAGCTGCAATTTGAAAATAAAAAATTAAGTAAAAAATATGAGTTTTGAGACAAATAGCCAGACTATGTAGGTGGAGCTGGAAAATAATAGTGAAGATGATATAAAATACCTGGTTAAAAAGGTTTTCAGGTTAAAATTTTAAGTGACAAATATTCCTACCAAAAAAAAAGAAAAAAAAGTCTGGTTTTGGAGAAAATTCAATATAAACCATGTAGGGATCTCACAGAAAATGCATTAGGCTGTGTTTAAAACTCCATGAGTTTTGGGAGTTTTCTCTGAAAACTTTATATTTTCAATGGAAAAATAAATGTGACAACCTCTTTTGAATGTAAATGGTGTGTGTCTCTCACAGTACATAAAATCAGAAACACTGTACAAAATATGTCTTTCTCTGGAAGACAAAGGTTTTGTAAGCTCAAAGGAAGCCAGTGAAAAAGAAACATGCTTCTTTTCTTCAACCTTTTTCCTTCAGAAAACATGAACTTCATTAGCTGTCATCTGACACCAGAAAATGTGACCTGGGAGATACCTGGATTACATGCTTGGAATGCCTTAACAAGAAGCAAGAATCAACACTCTTTATTTTCCCTTTATTTTTACAGAAATTCAAATTTTGCCATTGATAATTCCTTAGTGTGTAGTTATTTTTCATATTTAAAACATATCACAAAAAGCTTTCACAATTTCATTTTCAAGTGAAACATTCTTTGAAAATTAATTTTTAAAAAACCCACTTTCTTTAAAATTTTGTTTTGTAACAAAGGGAAAGTAGTATTTTGAGGCACAGTCTAGTTTTGTTTTACTTGTTGGAAGAAATAAATCTCAGTGGAAACTAAGAAAGTATGACAGTTCCAACCTGCCAGTTCTAATCCGGTGTTTTGAATGCTAGCAATTGTCTGATGAGAAAGAGCTGCACAGAAAATATGAATGGTTATTTATGCTTACAGTAAATAAGAAAACACTCTACAGGCATACAGATCCCTTTCTTTTTCTGCCCACCTCCTTGTCTCCACAGAAAAGCTCTAATCAGCTCTGTAACCGGTTTTTCAACACCTCCATATGCCCTCCCACCCTCCTTCTCCGAAGCATCTACTGGGAGCTTCCCTGTCCCTCCCTCATTTCACACTTCTAGGGGAAAAAATAACAGCCAGAAGATTGTTTGGACTTACATTTTGTTACCTGGAAGAGAATTCTAATTATTGAGACAAAGCCTTGTGGGGTCTTTGAAAGCATTTCACTGCAGAGTGCTGTCAGCTCTTCAAAACCAAGGAGGGAAGATAAGCTGACATTGAATGGCTTTAGTGTGGTACAGTGTCCTCAAGAGGGATGAGTTAGAGAAGTATTGCTGTAGTCTGCTTTCTGAGCACTCAAAAATGGCTGGACTGGAACAGGAGGTGTGGAAGCTGGGCTTGATTCTGGAAATGACTAGACTGAGTGGCTCAGGCTACAAATACCAGTAGGTTAGCAAAATGGTCAAGCAGGAGAGATAGCAGCCAAGAGTTGTTTCACACACTGCAAGGCACAGAGTGCTCTAAAGCAGCCTATTAACACTACTAAGCACAAGAGTTATTCCATTGGAAGCAGTATTGAGTTCTTGCTGAGGAGTGTGTATGTACTGCTGACAATACTCTCTCTTTTGCCAAGGTTATTGATAGCCTTGTGTCAGCATTAAGCCCATTGGCCTGTGATGCATGCTTGTGGAATTAGTTAATAACATGGACAAAAGCTATGTGAGAGGAAGCTGCAAATCACTGTACTCCTCAAACCACATGTACATTTATGGTATATAAATGTCTCTTCAAAGGTGTCTCTTCCACAGCCCATGGAAACCCCTGGATCTCTATGGCTGTTCCTAAATGACCTGTGGGAAGAATCAAAACTCTTGCAATGCATGAGCTGAGTGTATGTCAGAATGCCTGGCAGCATGAGATCCAGTATGTGTTATTTGTAACTGTGGATGGAGAGCTAAACTTGGTAACACTGGATCTAAATTCAGATTAGTGAAGAGCAAATATCCTCCATGTGCAAACCAACAGACAAGCCAAAATGTGGGCCATTAGCCACCCACTTCCTACCTTTGCAGTGACTGGACTAAAAATGTGGGAGTTCTTTGAAAAGCAGCTGTTGTGGCTAAGCCAGTGGGTCAGGCAAACTATGGTTTTGTTATAATAAGACTGGATTGGCTAAAATTAGGACAAAGATAGAAAAAAATTATTCTTTGAAGAAATACTAATAACTAAGAATTTCTGTGTTTCTTCCTAAATAATCACAGAAGCTGTGCTCTGGAGGAATTTGGACGTTGTAAACATGAGCTGTGGACGGTGAAAAAGTCTCCATATAGCCGCACTTCATTCAGCTACAATTCAAGTGCCCATCCTTCTCCCTTCTCTGTTCTTAGGCATATGAAAAGAGCAAGACCATGTTCCAGATGCCCCATTTTTGAAGCTCCTTTGGGCCTGTGTTGTCCCACAATATCACTGCTGATAGCGGTTGAAGCCAGTTGGAGAATCCTTTTTTCTCTAGAGGCAGGTACAGACACCATAGAGGTTTGTCCTAAAGGGAGGGGTGGTGTAGTCTGCCTGAGAAGAATCCCGCAGCCAGGGGAGAGTGGTGAAAAGAAGCTTTGCTCTCAGCATCACCCTGTGGCTTTCTCTGACTCTTCACAAGCACGGTAACATTTTAAAGCTGTTGTTATCTTCTAAAGGTTAGAGAAGATTTGAGGATTACCTCACAAAAGAATAAGGTAGTGGAACAAAGTGCTGTAACACTTTTCACAAGCCAGACCTTTTTGACATTCTTCACTGAAATATTTTATTTTTTTCTATATTTCTAGATATCTTCTGGATTGTAATGGAATATTTTAATATTAAAATTGGGTCATTAAAAATTGTATGTGTTGAAAAATAAATAATTATCTCAAATATCTTTTGCTTTTTTTCTTCCTATTTTTCTCAATACTTGAAAATTTGGGGTGAGGAATACCTGTGTAGCACAGCAGATGTTTTTCACCAGGTCATACTTTAAATCTGATTTCCACTTTCATTTAATCTAGCTAAGCTATCCTGCTTCCCATGTCCAGAAAAAGAAAGTTTGACCCCAAATAAACTTTCATCTTCACAATTTTTTTACACCATATTTACAGCATTTTGCTTTGCATTTTGGTAAAGTTCTGGATGATTTACTAGACATGAATTCCCTCAGAGTCCTTTTTTACACTGTCTGCCAGACCATACTTCTAATTGAGTTTTATGTTCCTGAGGAGAGGATTTAAGCATGCCACATCTCTATTATACCCTTTCTTTTAACTCTAAATCACTCTGGTCTCAATTTGAGACAGGCAGTCTGTCTGAAAGGAGATTAAGAAAAGATATTATTAGAGATAAAAATTGCTGTCTTGTGTGCTCCAGCAAAAGAGAAGAAAGCTCCTGTGACTTCCAGCCAGAGAAAGGACTGAAACTTCCAGCTTAATTCCAGAAATACCTAGCACGAAATATCCATGTGAGTGATTACTGGCACTGAATATATAATTATCAGTAATGCTGTAACATGTGGCTATATACAGTATATTCATATACAGTGCACTTCTGCTTACAATTTTTATTTGGATCATATTCTCAGTTTAAGTACTTCCTTGCTTTAAAAAATTGGATGCCACAGCTTTGTAATTGATGCAGTTTTTTCACTAAATTTCCACACCATTTGCTTTTTTTTCCTAATTAGTGATTCTCTTTTCAAGAAAAAATACTTGTACATGTATTTTTCTCCAGTGAGGACCTCAAAACTAGAGAGTATGAAGGAAGAAATCCTTTCCAGGTAATTTGATAATTTTTCTATAGTGCCATTTTCACTCAGCTGGTGGTTTCATTCTCTCAGGCACTCTACAGATTCAAAGTAAGATCCCAGAACTTCTTCAGGATATAGCCTCAATAATTCAGTATTATTCCTCTGCCCCTTCTTCTTATCTTTTTAGTTCAATTGAAGTGTATAGGAGTTCTGAATTTCTGCAATCTGCCTTAACTTGCAGAATATCTAACCTGTTGGTAATTAAGCATAGAAAATGCAAATTTGGCTCTGTTGCTTGTTACAATTCTTAATTTTAAGCTCAATGCTTCTGGGTAACAGTTATTCTCCAGATATTTTCACAGCACCATACATGATGCCTACATTGCAGTAGCAGGGAGTTTGTAATATCTGATACCTAATGGACTATCAGGGTTAACAAAGGTGATTTATTCTCATTCTTTTTTGACTACATCCTGTAAAGGCTGGATCACATAGAATTGTGCATTTTTATTTTTTTTTAGAGAGATAATTTCTTATATAAAAACCTAGCTAAATACTTCTAAAGCAATCTGTTCTTTTTGTACTCATTTAGTAAGCCACTAAGTTATTGAAAAGCAGAAATTTGAATTTCCATTTGCCAAGTATTGTTTGTTTCTGTAATACTTTTAATGTCGTTTAAAACAATAGTAAGTTAATGAGATGTTAGGCTTATGCAGCAATCTTACAATACTGAGAATTTATCCTGAAAAAAAGCAGACAGAAAATGGTTCACTAGAGCATGACATAACCTTTGAACAGTTATGATTTTCTGCATATCTATGATGATTTTCATTTTTATAAATATTTAGAGAAATTGAAAATAACTTGGTAGACAAATAGCTTTTCTGCAACAATTGTCTTGTTCTCTAAAATTCTGTTTAAACTTGTACCAGGGTACTATTTGACACTACATTTTTTAAAATGTTGTTTCTGTCATATGATGATCTGAATTTTTGGTATAGGTCTCTAAAAGCAAGACTAATTCTTACATTCCTGACTGTGTAAGTAATAAATATACATATACTTTATATGTGTATGTATATTTCTAGTATATGTATAAATGTAAATGTATATGTCTGTACATGAGAAATGTATTTTAAATTGAGAAATAACTTCTCTGTCTTCATATCTCATTGCTAAAACTGATACAAGAGAAGCCTCTTAGTAAGAAATTGGTCCAATTTTTTTGTATGACCAGTTTTAGTCCAATTTTTCAAGACATGTAGCAACAACAAATCAGAATTTGTTTCTAATCTTTTCAGAGATCTTAACTGGCATTGTCAGTTGATTAGTTAGACTTTTTTGATGTGGAAATCTGAGACATAACTTTCAAATTTTGTTATTCTTTCTGGGATTGGGCCATCTTTTGTGTTTGTTCAGTCCAGCTTACCTATTCCTTTGAAGGCATGGCTAGACACATCTTGCCACTAATTTCTAGCTGTGAAATGATTGGTACATAAAAGCATATTTAACTTCAGCTTGTTTTTCCAACATTTCCCAGTAACTGTTATGTCAACTAGATCTCATTTTGAGGCAATTTGTGGCCTTATATGCATATGAAATATTTGGACTGATATAGCTAAGCCTTCAGGCCTACTTCCTTATTCTTTCCAGACACATTATTTCATTCTTTCTATATCTGAAGCTACTTTCTATGTTGTCTGTGTGACTTCATTTCCAGCAGTATTGAGTCAGCAGGCTCCAAGGTACTAGAATTTGCCTGTAGATTTGAATGTATCAATATCAATGCATACCAACTCACCATGTTTTCCATATGTGAAAGGTAGAATCCATTCTCTGTTTCCTTCATGCTGATTTTTGGGCTGAGCATAATCAAAAGCATCAGTACTAACATGCTATTCTTCTTCTGATACCCTTGGAGTCCATATGCATTGGGTTGTCAAAGACAAGGCAAGGACCACTTGCTGTGAGGCCTGAGCCTTAGAACAAAGTCTTAGCAGATTGAGAGTTCTGCCATTCTTATACTGAATGAGTTTATACATATTGTACAGCACCCCAGTCTTAAACTGCTAGGAATCAAATATATTGAATTATCTGCCAAAAAAGCAAGCTGAAGGGACAATGAAATCCAGAAAATCCAATGTTTAAGTAGTTAATTTTGGGTCTTTAATATAATCTTTTTCTATTATCCTGTGTTATTTAAAGGAGTAAATTGCACAAAAAGTCATAAAGTATTTTCAAGCAGAACACTAACTTAATAATGTTTCTTAAAGTGAGAAAATTTTCATGAATTCTCTTTTTGTGATTCAGAAATTAGACCGCTTTCTTACTTTTTTAACTAAATGTTTTCATGGACATATTCATGAAGAAAGCCCGATTTTTACATATTTTAAACTTTGATACATGAACGTGTAAAAAAATTATCCCAAATTATGAAACAATTTCAATAACAAGTGTGAGAAAATGAGGAATACTAACATTATGAGTAGATTAAGATCTTCAAAATGTTACCTAAGAAGAGATATTATAGTTATTTTTCCAGTTTATTCAAGACAGCATAAGAATAAAAAACAATCCAGAACTTCAAAAGGCTTCACACTCATTTCTGCTTGATAACCTCTTGCTTTTGGCTTCACTTGCTTGCCACTACTCCCAGTGCTTTAAGGAACATTAACGAAAACTTCTGAACAATACACGCTACTGTCTGTCTGTCCTGCAAATTCACTGAGTGGTGAAATGCCTCACCATTGGGTCATCTAGGAAATCTGATTTTCATTCTAGGCTGGTGCTGTTATCTTCTGCTTTAAGCACCATAGTCACAACTAATATAACTGTATAGAAAAGTGTATTTTTTTTACAAGAAATTAAGAAAGAAAACATAGTTAGCCTTTCAAAGGTACCTAACTAACAGTTAAAATCACTTAAGAATTTGCTGATGACAAGATAACACTCAGAGAAAGCTATTACCATTGGGATGCCTTTGAAAACCATCAAAATTAACGAGATACTTGTTGTTAGCAAAACCCAAAACCCAAAACCTGGAACCTAGAAAAAAAAATCCAGTTTACCTGTAGGGTAGATAACACATCCCTTTCAGCAAAGCTCTATTAAAATATCTTTGAAAGAGGTAAGTATGGTTGGCTATAGATGTTGTCCATTTTTCTTCCCAAAATTAAAGTTTAAGTGTACTGGAAAATATCCCATGATATCTCCTAATTTTTATTTTTTTTAATGTATTGATTCTTTGCTGCCTATTTAAAAAACAGCAAATGTTTTATTTAAACTGTCTGTGATTCAGAAAATTAGAAAGCTCATTTCAAAATCACAAGCTGGACATTCTTGCAGTGATATTATTTAAAAAGTGAAATGCCTATTTCCAAATAATGGTTGATAGAGTTTGCCATCTGAGACGTGATATATGTTGTTTTCCTGAAATGGAGTACTCCTTCATTAAATGTTAGGCAATTATCTAAGTATCTCCTTTTGAAGAAGTGAGCTGGAGTATTCTAAATGTTTATCATAAACTTTTGAGAAATGAACCTTGAATAGTCATGTTGAGTCAGCAACTCCTCTTTTACAGATATTTGAGATTTTTCTTCAGTTGCAGCTACTTACAGAATAACTTTTTTCACTGTAAAGCATATTTAGAGCAAACAAAATAGCAAATATTTTGTAGACAGTTGCCTAAAAGCTATGATTAATGAAATGAAAATAATTTTTTCTTATTTCACAGAAGAGGTACTAGAAGATGGTATCAGGAACCTGAACTGCTCAGGTGCCAATGGGACAGTATAACCCTTCTAAGAGTTTTGGAAGAAACATTTGAAAAGATTGCACATTTTTAGACAAACGTGTCTTTTTTGTCAATGTTGACACAGCCATTCTTGTACTCCTTGTCAGAGAGACACTGTGTCATTTGTCACTTGATAATTCCTTGCAGTAAAAAGATGGAACATTAATTCATTTGTTAAGAAAGAGCATGTTGAGTTGCACTGGTAGCCAGAGAGATTTTTATGTTACAGTGAAATAGAGTGATCACTTATACAGACAAAAAATTACTTTCCAAGAGTCATTTCCCATAGGTGTTGGTACACTTGTTCCCATTTGCACTGAGGATGTGAGCACTCAGTTCAAAGGACAAGAGCTAAAATAAGTTCTTTTGGGTTTTTTTTCCACTTTGCTGCTTGATGGAAAAGACTTTCACACACTTCTGAGCTGCCATTCAGCAGCACATAAAGAATATTACAGCTTGTGTTAAGTGTCAATTGGAGATAATTACAACCTCGATGACCTGTCTTGCCACTAAAACACTTAGCAGACTTTATTTTGTCTTTACAACATGGAGACTGGGAGCACAGTTCTGATCCCAGTAACACTGTGGTAAATCAGGAGACACTGCAGTGAAGCCAGCTGAATTACAACCTCATAAATATGATGTAAGGTAGCAAAGGAATTCAGATGCTTTACTTATACATTAGTTCTGATTTTGCAAAACTTTCAGTTTTGTGTCCTACTCTTGATGGTTTTCAAATACAACTAGGGACATGTCAGCCAATAGATGTAGTGGGATTCCATTGTTCTCCATGCCAGACAATGAGAGAAAACTAATAGGAGATAATCCTGTGGAAATACTTGTAATTTCCAAGCATAAAAACTTAATCAGATACCTCTACTTCTGTCACCTGAAGTTGCCCAGGGCTTGAACTTTCAAGAATGCCACAGTGTGCACATCCTGTTGGTCTGTGGCCTCAGGAGACAGGACTTTCTATAAAAGTAACAACCCAAAATTTCACTTACTTTGGGTCCTCTAGGACAGTGAAATATTTCAGTACCCAATTCAGCCATCTGTGATCACAAATATATCCTAGTTTCATTGTTTATGCTTTGAAAATTTGTCACAGATTTCTGATTCTCCCTTCTAGTCCTACTGCCAATGCCTCATGGTTTCACATTTTGTATGCAGCAGGCAGTCCTTTCCCCAAATCAGTGAGCAACCATATTGGCTGCCATTCTTAATTTCAGACAGTTCATTTGCTATTTCCCTGCTTGAAATCCAGAGGATAGCTTTTTCCCCTATAAATGAAACCAGGTGAATTCCCCAGCAGGTTTGGTATAGTTCCTGTGACCAATAACTACCTGCTGTTATTAGCATGCCCATAGTGTTAACCACTGCATTTCCTCCCATTTGCATTTCAGACAGGAATAACTTCCTTAACTGGAAGTATAAGGCACAGAAAATTATTTTAGATGAGCTGCTTTGGCTTCCTTTGCCATTTACCATATATATTTGTGAAAATTGTCATTGCATTATTAAAAAAAAAAAATAAAAATAAGGACATGACCAGATTCATGCAGTCTTTTATATGTATTTGCATCTTCCTTCACCAGTGTTTGCTCTTATATTGTGCAAACCAGTTTGTAGGGAATTTAATTTACATAGTTGTGCCACATAAGCATGCAGATATTTCTGGCAAATGGCTCTGAATATTTTCACACTTTCATTGACTTCCCTTTTCTGGAAGTCCAAGCACTGGCTAATGAAAAGCCTCACCAGTAGGAGGTACCACAAAGGGCTGCCAAAGCTCTGTTATGTAATGTTGTTCCAATCCCAAAACCTTGGGATTGGAAATAGTGTGGCATACACCAATTGCTAAAGCCTATGAACTGGAGATCCTCAGTTCTTGAATCTTTATATGCCTCTGAATCTGCCTTTCAGCTCCAGTTATGTCATTTCAAGACCTGATTTCCCAGTTTCCTGCCTTCCCAGAGCCTTTCTGTTCTCACCTTCCTGTGACCACATTTTCACACACTGTACTGACTTCCAATTGACCTTGATCTGTTACAGGCCATTAGTGCCATGGAAAATCAGCAACCT
Organism: Pheucticus melanocephalus; assembly: GCA_013398405.1. Lineage (NCBI taxonomy): Eukaryota > Metazoa > Chordata > Aves > Passeriformes > Cardinalidae > Pheucticus > Pheucticus melanocephalus. Next base: position 1,726,984 of record VZSJ01000368.1, on the reverse strand, counting down.
GGCATTTAGGAATGTCATCAACATGAGCAACATGGCTGAAATCAATAGAAATTCCACTATCAACTTTCCTGAGCCCCTACAACAGTTTCTTTGATTAAAAGAGGGATATAATCCACCTCATATGAATATTATACAGGTCAATTAATGCTGTAGGCACTTAGAAGATTCAAAATATTCAGTTATGGCTATCAAAGCTACCATTGCCAGCTAGCAACAACAAAGCAATTTTAAGCTAATTTATAAAACCTTCCCTTGCAAAGTGCTGCAGACAGCCAGTTCAAGTACCCTTCAGACTCACCAGCATAGCTCATTGCTCAACATTTTTAGCATCAAAGTCACAGCTTAATACTTTAGCCCTCTTGTAGAAGTATTTATATTTATGAGAAGGGTGAAAATAAAAATTTTTTTCAAGGTAATGGCCACTTCTTGATGTTGAATTGGCAACCTTCATAAGTTGTATATGTGACAGGAACATAAAAGAAAATAAAGCCAAGCATGCCTGCTGTGGTTTGGTCTGGCTGTGGTTTTCTCAATTGAAGCAGCCAGGATTCATATTAAATCTGCATTTTTAAGCCCTGGGTTTCTGGTTCTCTTGCTAATTTTGAAAATGAATCATTCTGTGGCTAAGCACTCTGCTTCCTGCATATTTTTTTCAGCTCCATAACTGGTCACATGAACTTGTCTCTGTGGTGAGCAGTCAGATTTTTATTAATTCCTTTCCTTCCAAAATGTCTTTCACACTTTTTCCCTGAAAGTGACCTCTGCTATATAATATCAATACACAATATGAATTTCAGCTTACATTACTATAGGAGAAGACACATCTTTGCCTTTGGGTAGGTCAGAACAAAGCATCCCTGGCATGGTGAAAAGTGTTTGTCACATTCAACCACATTTTATAGCCTCTCACTTAGTGACATGTAACCTTGTTCTAACCATATGTGTACCTTTTATTAAAATTACAGAACAAAATGTAGCTGCCTGAACAAGCATGCTGAAGAAAATAACTAAACACCACCCAGGATGAAAACAGTCAATAAGGACAAATAAGTTCAGTTACCTCAAAGAAAGAGAGATCCTTTTCTTTCCAAAATTAAAGTATTCTGATAATTTACTTCAATGATGTGCAATACTGACTGCATCCACTTACAGCTGAATGTGCAAGTTGTCCTGAAAGTAATGGGCAGCTGGCAGATGAAGTCATGGGGAAAATGGTAACTGTACAGTTTTTCTTCAAAGGAAGGACACACTGGACATGAGAAAAGGCTCTGATTAGATAAAATCATCTGTGGGAGCTTGTCATAGGAACCCAGTAAAGACCAGGCAGTTATTGAGTAGAGAAGGACAGACCATGCCCAGGCTGGAATTCCAAAAGCTGATACTTACTATTTCCTCAGTGCTTTAAAAAATTATTTTATTACATCATAAATAATCTCTTTTAGGCATGCATAGATAAATCTAGAACTCTTAAATACGGAACAATTAATTTGGATAAATAAACAATTCCAATATTAACTTTAAACTGGAACTGAATCTGTTTTTTCAGTCATCACTGCTTAAATGATTTTAAACTACACTTTGCCTATAATTTATTCTTTCACCTGCTGGTTTTAAATAACAAGCAAAATACTAAAGTAAAGAATACTTGCTTGCCATTTGCAGCTCTCTTAACACCAGAAAGGAGGAATAAGGCTGATATTTATATAGGAACTCAGAGAGATCTCAGTATGATGAACAAGCTACTACAGTAATGATTGCTAACACTTAAAAACCAAGCCAGAAACAAGCAAAAGAGTTAAGAACCCTCAATAACAAACAGAACACTCTCATTAGGGAAGCCATTATAAAGTGGCATGTCCAGGATTGTTGCAGTTCAGAGCTGCACACTTAAAAAACTAGTTATTGTTAATTCTCTCCCTGCTTTCCAGGTCTGTCTCAGGTCTCTCTAAACAGGATGCAAATTAGCAGCTTATAGCTTGTGTCACAGAAACTTATGTAGCTGAGTACTCCATATCTCACAGCTTCATTTCTAGGTGCTGAAATGAGGCATCAAGAATAAAATCAAGGCTTTGCACAGAATGCAACAACAAAGATTAAGGAATAAAAAAAGAAAAACCTGTGCCGTAAACAGTGCAAACACTTCAGATTCAAAATGATTGCCAGAAGTTCTGCAGAGCTTTTAATAAGGAGAAGTCTAGCCATCTTGTTAAACCAAATGCATTAGAAGTATGGTCTCAGTTTCAAAAGGCCTACACAGCTAGCTAGTTTGGGTTCATGCGATTTTGTCTCAATCCCTGGTACATCTTTGTGTCATCTACTTTGTTCCTTTTACTTTGATATTGGATGCCACCAAAAAAATCATGTTGTGTGGTTTGAAAACCTTATAGAACTGAGAAGTATGATCTTCTGTGATTATTCTTAAGGAATTTCTTTCGACTTCTCTGGTAAGTTCACAGTACGTGCCAACCTGAGCACAAAATATTGTGAGATTTAAAGTGAAGATAAGTTTATAACACAACCACTTTTCAGCTTTAAAATCTCCATAACTTACTGGTCTCAGAATATCCATCAATGCATCTGTTTAAAAGAAGAGATTTTAATAAACAGCAACAACAACAACAACAACAACAACAACAACAACTACAACTACAACTACAACTACAACTACAACTACTATTATTATTATTATTATTATTATTATTATTATTATTATTATTATTA
>VZSJ01000368.1:1708847-1723863 GCA_013398405.1 Pheucticus melanocephalus | reverse complement strand
TTATTATTATTATTATTATTATTATTATTATTATTATTATTATTATTTAGAAGCATGGAGAATTACACCAAAAAGTTTAATTGACTGACAATAGAAGTATGTATTTTAATTGACAAAAATATTTTTTCTTAATATTTTGGTGATTTTTTAAAAAATGCTGTGTATGGAAGTATTTTCTCTTACTATGATTTCTTTGGGACATTAGAAGAAGAGTAGCTCTTCATCAAGAATACCTTTCAATCTGAAGCTCATTTCTTCCTCTTTCAGTCAGAGTACTAAGTGCCTCAATTGTCCATAGCTGAACTTAACAGTGATGTTGAATGCAGTACAACTTTTTAACAATTAATTTTCTCTTCTGACTTTAAAAAAGTTAAGTAGGACTGACATTTAAGATTATTCATACCAATGGATAATCATGATTTAAGATTCTTATAAGCAAAATGATGTTTAACCTAAAAGAAGCAATTCTGTAGACTAATTTTCCTGAAATGCTGGTAATATTTTAGAATTAGTATCTGGCAAAATATTTTCAAACACTGGCTAAATTGTTTGAAACATACAAGCTATTTGAAGGAATTAACCATGTATGAACTTCACTCACAAAATTAATTTGCTGCAGATGGTAAAAATTATATTGAATCTGTTTGATGTAAGAACAGTGCAACATTAGGCAGCATAGTATGAAATAAAGCTGTGTTTGTCCATGACAACATTAGTATTTTAAACTTTTCATGTTTTTTTACCAAGCTGCATCATTTGGGATCTTCTGAGAATTCTATCTCTTAACACCACAGGGACAGGTGGCCAAAAAATGGCATGTTGGAGTCTAGAGAATGAGAATAGTTAGAAAGATGCTGGTTCAACCATGCAAATTCTCTGCGTTTAAGAAAACTGACCTTAAGGAAGCCTATCAATAACCAAGGACATACCAGCAATGAAGAAAGAGGGAAATTAGAAGGGTAGAAATGGATTTTCAAGAAAAGAATTAAAGAGTTTTAAAACCAATACCCAAAAGCCATGAAAATACATTTTGAAGATGACTGTAATAGAACCAACAGATCTTCTAAATCCCTACAAAGCAGCGAGGGAAGATAAGAATACTGCTGAGAAGTTAAATGACTTTTTACATTAGTTTTTACTCAAGAATTTTTGGGAGATTACTATGAAACCTGCTGTTTTCTGATATATAACAATGTGATGCTACAAAAGTCCTACGCACTGGAAAAAGTTTTCTGTAACTTTATGCATAACAATCAAAATGTATGAAACCTCAAAATTATACCCCCTAAATTTTTCCTTATTGCATAGAAAGAGAGGAGAAAAAAATAGGGCCTCATATATTTAAGAAACTGAACTACTGATCATGAAGTTTATTGTCTCTTTCAAGAAGGTTTTCTGGGTCATTAAATTATCACCAAAAAATATGAACTTTTTCACAAGCTCTCTTGCCATATTTTAAAAGGGGGAAAAAGCTTCATAAGCCAATCACTTACTATGGTTAAAAAATTATAAAAACCCCAACAACATAATTTCTTTAGATGTTCAGAAATTCTGATTCCTCAGGAAAGGATACTTAATATTTTCCTGTAGGTGTGGGATAAAGCAGGATCAAAAAACACCTAACAGAAAAAAAAAATAGACATTTAGGATAATATGGACTACTCTCATTATAGAAAAAAGGATAAAATGACTGACTGAACTTTCTCATTATAGCTTCACTTATTCTTATTACTGAACTGGGAGGGAGGGCAATGAAACAGAAATCTGAGAAGTGCAGGAAAAACTTTCTATTATTCAGCTATAAGGGCAACCATGAAGAATTTAAAGGGGAGAAGATGAACTAGATTAATGGATACCAGAAAACCAAAATTTATCATTGACAATCATGGTGGAGGGAACTACCTGAAAAAAATGTGGGGGTACAATGCAGCTGTCTATATTAACCATATCTAATTTAACCATTGGAGTCCCAACCATCCCACAGGTTTCTTAGCAGAGGTCATCACTAATGTGCTACTGGAAGCATAAGAAGTAATATGTCACATTGCAATACATGACAACAACCTGAATTATTACAGAATGGACAAGGTAGCACCTTCATTGAAATCAATATTTTTCCAGAATACTACCCATAACAAAACTATACTTTAAAAGAGGATGTGAAAAGCAGTTGAAAAGCAGAAAGAATCAGCATAAAACAACGAATAGGTTTAGATATGTATGTCATGAATAATAATGTTAAATTGAGAACTTTTATTTTTTCTGTTATAATCAAGAATAAGAGACACTTTGCTTGTAAGTGAAAAAATCTGAATCTGAAAAATTAAACCAGTTTTTTTATATAAAATGAGCAAAATTATAAAATGCATTATTAATGGAAATAATTCATGGAAAAAAAATAAAAAGTATAGGGAATGTGTCAATCAAGACTACTTAGTGTTAGCAATTTTTAAAGTGATATTTATTGTTACCTTCATGTTTTAACTAGGGCTCTAACAGTAAGAACAGGAGATTTCTTCAGATTACTTTGCCTCAAAGGCATTTTAAATTTCTCTCAACTACCTTGAATCAGCCATATTAGGAGACATGCATGACCTTTCATGGTCATTCCTACATTCTGGTGTTTCATTGCAGCATATAAATAAAAACTGATGGAGAGGAAAATCAGAAACACAAGATAGAAAGTACAGCAGAAATATATTTATAGTGAACAGCAGTATCTGTCATTTTACTGAAGGAAAGGCAGTTCCTCTTTTACAGAGCACATGAAAGTTAGTGTCTTTCATCATGAGGAAGAGAGGACTTGAAGTGTGACAAATTATGTGTGAGAACAGAGCTGGAACTTATCAGCTTCATAAGGAAAACATCAATTTTATCCAGGTGACATTTAATTGTGGTGGTCTGTTTATTGTACATTTTTGGGTATGTCATTATTTCCCATAGCATTCAAACCTCATATATTCAAAAATAAACTTTAATGTACTAAGTCCTAATCCAAAACTCCCTAACCTTCACTGTTGTGATATAAGAAAAACAGTCTTTGCATCCAAGAGCTTGTGACCAGACTCCACCAACCATCTTCTTCCAGATAAGAAATTTGAAAGTACAAATTCGTTCTTCTACATCCTGAGACTTTTTGTGTTAGTTAATATCTGAAAAGCCAATCTGAGATACAAATCTTTTGGAAAATTAAATCTGTAAGGCACTCCTAGATTCTGAACAGTACCAATTTTGCAATTAGTTTTGCACTCACTTCTTTAAGATCAATTTGCCCATGGATTGTTCAAAATCCACAGACTCAAAAGCTCTCCTCAGAGCTAGAGCTGTAAGGTTTAACTTCATATTAAAAAATACTAAGATGAATCAATATTTCTTTTTGTTTCAGTAATATATGAATCTAAATTCTGATAATAAATCACGTCAGTATTTAGTCAATAGGCACTTACAATTTATGCACCTTTAGTTAGTACACTAAATGAGTGATGAAATAGGAAACAGCCATCTGGTCAAGAGCTTGTCGTAGATGTTTTTATCTTGAATCAAAAAGCACCATTGTTCTGCCTGCAATTTTCTAACTATTTCTATGCAGTTTTCTATTTTCTAAATAGGGAAGCAAATGTGCAGCTCTTACCACTTAATGATTCCTCTAAGTTGGAGGACAGAAAAGTGTTTTTATCAGGCATTGGAAAGCACATATATATATATGTGAAGAGGATCTGTGATGTCACACTTAAAGTACTGTACTCTGAAGAAATTAAAAGATAATCGGAAAGTTTATCTCTAATTATCACTTTCAAATGTTCAATATAAACATTCTATATAGTGTGCAGAAGATTAGTCTTCTCCACTAGCACAGAAATGCATATGCTCACACCCACCAGCTCTGCTTTGTTGCAAACTATGAAGAGTTAAGCATTTGCTGTGATTTAGCTAATGTCCTTTTACCATATAAAATGCAATCCAATTCATTGTGTATGTGCTTGAAAGGGAAAGAGACACAAATGATTTGGTACTAAGCCTTTTTTTCTTCATTTCTTATTGCTAAAGCTGTCTCTGGAGAAATAAAGAGGTTTTTTTCTCTTCTTTCTTATAATGGGATTCTAATGAGAACTTTAATTAGTATCATGAATTTTTTTCCTTACTTCTAGATTTTAAAGTAATCATGCAGTGTTTCTCAGTCATGATTTTCTATTTTATCTCTATCATGTTATTTCTCTAAGATAATTTTCATAATACTGTTTTATTTCAGATTTTGTTAACCCATTTTATTGCCATTGTAATTAACATCAAAATATACAAGTATCATCAGATTCTTGTTAGTAGATTGATTGACAGACACCAACTGGAATATTTTCTCAATTACACCTCTGTGCAAAGATTCTGTTAAAAAGTCCTTGTCTCCATCAGTGTATACATGAAGTGGTCATTGCAACACAGGCTGCTCTTCCTCCCTTTAGTTATTTCTTAATGTTTTTCAAAATAATTTTTGGAAAAACCCTTTTTCATTTCTTTCCCACCTTTTGTTTGTCTTTTTTTTTTGTTTCCTGTAGCATGTGCCGTTTCTTTTGAGATTAAAACAAAACATTTTTACCAGAATACTTATTCCTGAAATAACTCTGCTTGAGTTATTTCTTGGTATTTATTATAAAACCTCATATTTAATGAACCTAGTCCTGTAGATGTCACACACTTTTTTGATAGCCTGGAATACTATTTCATTTGTCCTGGAATACATGAGCCTGGGAGATAAGAGATATGCAAAATCCCCATTAAAAACCTCTATATTTTTGTCGTTACTTTTCTGGAATACATGTTTCATAGTCATTAAAAAAAAAGAAGCAATTATCTGTAAGTCCATGAAAAACAGTCCAGGAAAGCAGATTTTCCAGTGTTTTATTGCAACGTTAGAAATCCTGTATACTATTTTCCGCAGGGATGTAGCAAATAAAAAATAAACTGAAGTTGGTAATTAGAGAAATTTAGCTGAAACTTGTTCAGCTTATTAAGCATTTAATTTTGTGTAGAAAGTAAGAAATCGTTAGCACTTTTATTATTCTGAGTGTAAAAAACCCAAACACTTCTGGAAAGGAGGCTGTACAATTGTGTTTAAAAGATTTGGTATTCATGTGCTTTCCTGGAATGTTTATGTAGCCTAACTAAACCTGTAGTTTGACTTCCCCAATAAAATTACCAATTGGTGACAGCAATTACACAAGTGGCTTTAAAAATCCTCGAGTTGTTCCTTGCTCTTCACTAGAAACCAAGGCTTCTGTTTCTATTTTGAGGGTTGGACTGACTCTGCTGTAAGAGATTTTTCTGGTAAAATTCTGTTTAATGGAATACCAGAGAGGATCATATCTGGCATCCTCCAGTGAGAAGGACCTGCCCTTGCCAAGTGATGCTGCCACCCTCACTGCTGCCTTGGCCTCCTGAGGGACTTTGTTCGTCTTCCTGCACACAATGAGCTGATCTGGGCTGGGGTAGTTGCCTTCACATCAGGGTGGGAGAGTGTGTTGTCAGCCCTACTACACACATTCCAAACAATAATCAGGAGAACAATATATTTTTTAAAGTACAGGAAAACGTTCAAATCAAAGTCAAAATGTGGTAAAAGTATCAAGTTCTAATTTAAATTATAGTCTAAGCTGCTTCAAGTAGATATGTGTTTTCAGAGTGTATAAAGGAAGAGTGTATAAAGATTGAAGGTTTTTCTCTTGATAAAAGGTGTTTATCATTTGAACTGCAGAAAGGAGTAAGCTTGTTAAATGTGTGCATTTCTCACCATAACTCTGCAACTCCCAAAGTCACACATCAATTCAGCTGCTCGGGTAGAAATAGCTCCCATGTCTCCTGATGCAGAGTCTGGTATCCTATCCAAGAAGTTCAAACCCCCTCTGTTAATAAGGTGTTTACAGAAGTTTATTCCTTCAGGTCAGAAGTTTGAACCTACTCCAATCTACTAATACCCTGAAGGTACTAAATCCGACTGTGTGGGTCAGTTCTATTCAAGTGTAGCTTTTGTTTCTCAGCAGAGTAAACTAAAGCAAAATTGGATGTGCTGCCCTTTCTAAAATATTACTAAACTGATCTTGTTTTGTGGTCTTCAGAAGAAAGTACTATCATGGCTGGCTATTTTAAATGCATCAGCAGAAAGGAAAAGAATTTCAGGAATTCACAGCTATTTTGAGGAGGTAAATATTGGCAAAATACAGTTCTCTTAGTCAAGCTGTGTTTTTTCACTGCCTACCTTCCTCATTGTGTAGGGGCCGTCTTACCTAAGGCTGTCACAGAGGTGCCTTCAGTTAGCACACAGGTTTCACTTTAAAAGGGAAAAAATAAACAAAGTTAAAAGCTTTTCCTTCAGGTGTTTCACTCTGTTCTTTAGAAGCAGCCACTCACTAATGATTTCCTGCTGCGGTTGCACTCATGGCATTGCAAGTTTGCACCAGGGGCTGCACTTTGCAGCTTCAGCAGATTGTGACAGCTGCAGGTGTGGTTGTCACAGAAGGATGTATTTGCACGTGATAGCCACAAGTGCATCCCTGCTTTCCATTGGAACAACACTAAAGAGCATTGGTGGCACAATGAGGAAGGAACTTCAGAACACTGTGTGTCCTCATGGTGAAGCTGAGGCACGAGCACCATCCTGACAGTTTGCAGTCTTTTTCCCTAATGAGTTTTCCAGTTTGCTAATTCAAAGTTTCAGTGTGCTTGGGCCTCAAACTCTCCTTGTAAGGAGATTATTCCACCATTGAATGTACTTTGCAGTCAGAATTTAATCCTATTTTTCATCTCTATAACCAGAAATCTATTATTTTTCTCTTGACTGTCTTTGTTATATTGCTTAATCCTACAATATACAACTATTCTTAGTGCCTCTGTAATTCTGAAAGGGAGTTTATTCTCAACTTAGGTGCATCACATCATCTCTTTCTGCTAACAAATGGCCCATAACAGTTTAAAATGTCATTCACAGATATCAAAAGTCATTATATGGACCCATTGATTTCAGAGAATTTTTTGTGAATTCAACCCTTAGAGGGGTTGATTGTTCTGTCACAGAAATCATCTGCAAGACTGATGTTTGACAGGATCAAGCCAATAGATGCATTATTTAACTGCTCTACAGCCCAGTGCCTTTGCTGACAAAAATTGATTAATATATTTGGGGTTTTTTTCATACTACATTGCAATGTCATAGCTAATCTATGATCCACCTGATCTCTAAATCTCTTCCAGCATGCCTGCCTACTAAAATCTCTTCTCTATTGACTATCTATATGTTTGAATTATCTTCCAGTGGATGTATTATACTAAATTTGTCCAAGTTAAAATTTAATTTCCTTTTTCTTCCCTACTCTGAACTCTTCTTGGCATTTCTCTTCCTTCATTGCTGCTTACCACCTTTTGTAATGATAAGGAGCAGTATATTTTGGTACTACTTTACAGAAAATTCAACTAAAATCACAACCAATTATTATACAAGAAATTATTTTAATTTATTAGCCATTAGGAATAACTTCTAGGCTTTTGTGTGCTTTATGAGATTCCATAATTCACTGACTTTTAACATTTCCCTCCTGAAGGAATCTGGTTGACTCGACAAGAAGCCTTAATTGGAGAAGAAGAATCTGCAGAGCTAAAAAAGCTGGTTCTAATAGGAGTCAGACTTTACAATGAAAAGGTTGAAATGTTGCAGGGAGAAAGTGGCTCATTACCAGAAAAAATGTCTGAATCCCAAAGGGTATGTATTTTCCCTGAAAAAAATGAATGTTGTCAGTGGAGAAAGCTCATAATTTAGTATTAACAGCTAATAGTAGCTTTCCTTAAAAGCGGTCGTGGGAACATAAAAAAAATGTATTTATTTTCCAGAATTTTACTAAACTAAGACTTTTTCAGACTGTAGATAACATTATTATTATTCAAAACTGTTAAATTATTGGTTTCCTTATATTTAATTTTATGCATTATTATACATATGTATAACTTCAAAAGCACACAATAAGACTCTTATAAGTCTTCCCTGGCACTAGTGGTGTTACATGAGGTTAAGAAACAATGAAGTGTTTTGCACAATTGTCAGCCTTAGATTTCTGTTTGGATGCCTGAGATTTCTGCTCAGATACCTGAAGCCTGAATCTGATTTCAATTCTTTTGTCTAATTTAGACATAATTTGTCACGTGGTCTATTTATTCATTATAAAAACAGAAATTCCTGCTGTATTTATTTCAGAGTAATATAATATCATCAGAACATCTATTTAAGAGAAAAGGCAAGTTAATTTTTTCCAAATCTTATTTTTGGCGCGTTCTAGGCAATATTAGTATTCTAGGATGTACTGGACTAATGATACTATCTTGTCCATCCTAGAAGCCACAGGTCTTCCAGAAATACTTTGATATCTCCTATATGATGTTTTTAATTAGATCATCTTAGTCAGGAGTCTTTGTTTCCCCTCTTTACACCAAAGACTCAGTTTTATTGAGAACCATAAAATACAATTCCTGTTACCAAGAGCAGTGACTGCAGCAGGACATGAGGAATGTGAGTCTTCATTACCTGTTATCTGGCCTTCACTTTCATTCTAGCTCGTTTGGTTTATCTCTTGCTTTTTCTCCTACATCACAGAGGAAGAACATCTTTGAGACTGAGGCTGTCATTCACTGTGGGCACTATCCAGCACACTGGGGCCCTCCTTTATTTGAGATTTGTTGGCACTTGAGTAAATAAGCAGCATGTGCTGACAGGGCTGCATGAAGGAGCTGGTATCAAAAGCTGAGGCAGGTACAGCAAAAATATTCTTCATAAAATGGATTAGCCAGAGTTTACAAGGCAAGAATTTATAATCACCAAGGTAAAGGAAGCCATTCAATGTATTATTGACTTGGATTTTCCAAAAAAACTTTCCCATTCTCTGCATGATCCCATTTTGCAGAGTTTGGATCAGCCTACTCCACCTCACACTGTAATTTTTGTATGTGCGAGGCTGCAGAAGACCAGGATAAGGAATGCTGGCAAACAAATTTTGTTTTCAAAGTAATGAGAGATCAAACAGATCCTTGTGCTGCCAGTAACACGTGCTTGGGAGAGTACTTTCCCAATAAAACCAAAACCTAATGTAAGACTGTTATTTAATAATGAATAATATTTTCTGGATAGATTGTCAACTGCTCTACAAACATGCTCTTTCCCCTTTTTTCTATGGACATGAAGGGTTTTTCCCAGAGTTTTGGGGCCATTTAACTCCTAATAGGCACCATTTCCAATTTAACCACTGTGGATATTTTGTTATACTGCGTTCTTTCTATGAAGGAGAAGAGAAATATAACTTAGAGAGATGGACTGGTTAAATTAAGAAACATTCATCATTAACATTTATTCTCAGGGCTGAGTAAACTGAATTATTATTGGAACAGGCATGTTTATGCAATGATTTCATAAGAGGGCTGGTTTGGTTTTTTTAAACTGGTAGAAGGTTTGTTCTTATATTTACACATGTCCCCTCTCAGGCAAGAAGACATAAAATTCTCTGCTTCTTATGGTATAAATCTATAGTGCTGCAGAATATACTCAGACTGCTACAAAGTTTTGTCAGCACAGCTACCATTAAAAAAAGTCCAAAGAAAATTTTTAATCTCATTTGAAAAGAAGGCACGTGCCCATTTTAAATTTTTCAAGGCCAAGATTATGAGCATTTTTCAAGATTTAAATAGCTAGAATTTAAGTTAAAACTTTCAATCCAACTAACAATAGAAAGACGAAAAAGGCAATAATTTATATTGGCTGCTATTTAAGAAGAACCCTTTAAAGTGTTCATAGAAGATAATTAGAAGATACATAGAAGATAATTATTTCTATTTTCTCTAGGTTCTCTGAAATCTTCTACTTCATATGTCTATTCCTCACTGAGCAACAACAAGCCTTTTCTCAATGCTTTATTGTATTTCAAGTTGTTGTTGGCTCTTCTCAATTGCTCTTCTTATATTGAGCATAAGCTGCCTCCTGCAGAAGCAGTTGGTACAAAAGGGAACAACAGATCTGAAAAGACAATTAATTGTGCTCTAAACGGATCAATTAATTCTGACTGAATAGCAAAAGATCTCAGAAGTCTTGCACTTTAAATAGATGGTTTGTGAGATGTTTACTGTGTAAGTATATATCTAGGCATTCTGTTTCCTTTTTACAAAGATCCTTAGTTATTACTATAACACAAGCAAACAGGAATAGATCAAAAATATTTAAGTAGTAATATAATAACTAATAATTTTAAAGGAGAAACATATGGTAAAAAATAGAAAAACATTCATTTGAATTATCTCTTTCTTCTTTGGGCATATATGAAATGGCCACTGAAAATTAGATTTTTGCTTCTTTAGGCTGAATTATAGGCTAAAGATTTGCACATTTTATCTTAATCTGATTTGCCATTCTTTGTGTTCTAATTTTTATCAATAATAAAAGCATAATGAAGGTTTTAATATATATTCACATATAAAATTTTCACAATGTTTTCTATATGTTTCTGTGGATTATGCTTCAATCTCAGATACACTATTTCAGGTGCCCCTCAAGATACTTCTAAATCACTTTTGAATTACTGTTTAACAACCTTGTATTGAATCTGTATTTCTGATAGTTGTTAGTACAGACATACTTTTCCAAAAGAGCAATATCATAGTTGTTGTCTTATTAATGTGAAAACACAGCTTTTCGATATATTCAGTTAGGTGATAAGACAGTGGATTGTGTGTGATGCATCCCAAACATGAACAGTTTGCTATACGATTCCCAAGTACGTACATGCAAACCACTGAATTAATCCTGATTTTTTGGCAATCACCAGAGAAAATTCCATAAATGTTTTCAAAAGAGAAGAAGGAATTAGGAGATGGGGATGAACATCTAGATGTGAGAGTGGAATAAATAAGCATTGTACTGAAATCCTTAACTGAATCAAATTACAACAGCTAGTGCAGGAAGCAGTCTCCTTTCCAACAGTTCCCTCTGGCAATTTTTCAAAATCGGGTATCATCATAAAGCTAACTGTACCACTGAGGAATGGTTCTAGGAGAAAGTATGGTTCCAAAGTCCTTATGAACTACAGTTTTCTGGGTGAGCCTTTTTGTTTTTCATTTGTCTTCTCTTGTCCACAGGAAGGAGTAACTTATTCTCCAGTTCCTGTGGAATGCTTTCCTTTCTTCTCCATAGTACTCCAGATTGTTACTTGTCAAGCCATCTCCTTTTGGTCTCCAACTATGCTGTTTGCACTGAAATTTACAATATTGTCTCAAATGCTTGAAAAGGACTTTTAAATAGGGGACTGTAGTCCATTTCTTGTTGTCCATAGCAAAGACTGGATATAGGAAAGAAATATTGTGAAAATAAACAAAAATATTATCTCAGCTTTGAATTGTTGTAATACGATGGTGTAGTAAGACCCAGATAAGGAAATGTAACAAATCTAAAATACTCTAAGTATCTTAATCTGGTCCATATATACAGTCTTATGTCTTTACTTCTTTATTCCAAAATCTGCTGGAAATATGGTTTTCCAGCAAATCACAGCTGGCATATGCACATAATACCTGGGAGAGTTCTGCTGAAAAGGAAATGAATGAGCTGGGAAGTGGAATCTTTGTAAATTATCTAGATTCATGACAGGAACTTGATTAATTGAACTTTTTGACTGCAAAGGCATTGACTATAGCTATTCAGTTAAACTTCTGATAACCAAGCAGAACTGGAAAAAGAAAGTAAAACAGGGAAAAGAACTTTTGAAATATTGATGTTGAAAGTAGGGTAGAGTTCTTTATGGAAAGGCAGGTAGATTATTAAATGAACAAAGGAACTCTCTTGCATGGGTCCCTGAATTTCAGCACTGAAGGGAAAACTGACACATCAAATTTGTACAACAGAAGGGAAGGGTTTATCAGCTTCTAAATGCATTATATAAAGATGATAGTTAATGCTTGTAAAAACTACAGTGGTTAAAGGAAAAATAGTCTCAGCATAAAGAGCCTAAAAATGACCAAGTTCAACCTGATAAAGCATTAAGAGAAAATGAAAAGCAGTAGAAGTCTATTAAACCATTCAGAGCTTTCTTCTGCTTGTACGTGTATACAAGGTATACTAAATGTTTATATCTTATTTGTAAGTTTTTAGTACTCTTTTCAATTGAAGCATCACTGTAACAATTTCAAGTACTGCTGTATATAATATCCTACAGAAAATGACTCACCATTCGCTGCACAGAGAAAAGCATAACACTTAAGTGGGAAAAGGGAATGTAACTTCTATTTCTATATTTTCTTCAACACATGGGATCTGGGACATGAAGGTCATCTTCTACAATGGCCTAAAGCTAGAGCACTCACTTATTAAGCAGGAGACACAGCTTTTCTTCCACTGGGACAATATCTTTATTGGACACAAAGTTGTCTATTCCTGAAATTACATTATTCTCTTCAGCCACTATAAAATTTAAGATACAGAATGCATTGTTTGAGACAAGGATCAGAATTCTTATCCCTTTCAAGTCCTAAGCACTGCTTTTTCTATGCTTTCTCTGTGCTGCTCCTTCCACCAAAGCTGTTCCTTCTATTCCTGCCGGTACAGAAATGGCTTGTGAATTAAGGCATTTCCTGGGAAGGGACAGGTCTGTATCTGGAATACCCAGAATAGAAGGGTTATAGGCAAACAAATGGATTTCTTTCTGATGGCTTCTTTTATGTAGAATTATCAGTATTTTATCTTCCTTCTTAAAAAAAGAAAAAAAAATCCATCTGTAATTTCTTGCATCTCAAACTATGGGACAAATCTTGTCCCTGGCTGCCTATTTGTGGTGAGATGACCCTGACTGGCACAAGGTTTCCAAGAAACCCCTCTTATCAGGCAGGCAAAATATGATGGAAAGCTCATGGAACAAGGTAAGGACAGATAAATCACTTACCAATCACCTTCTTAGCCAAAGTAGGCTTTACTTGGGGAAAAATAATTTAATTTATGGACAATTATTGTAAAAGACTAGAATAGTGAAAAATAAAATCACCTTCCCCTTACCCCTCTCTTCTTCCCAGATTCAACTTCACTTTGGATTTCTCTACCTCCTCCCCCTGCATGGCTCAGGGAGATGGGAAATCAGGACTGTGAGCACAGTGCTTTCTCTGGGCTGCTCCCTACTCCTCATGCTCTTCTCCTGCTCTGACATGGTATCTCACAGGAGACGCTCCGTTAAATTCTCCAAGTGCCCTTGCCATGGGCTACAGTTTTACACAAATCTTCCCTTCCTACAGTCTCTCAGAACAGGTTGTTTCTGCAGTGCCGCACAGGGTCACAAGTCCTGCCAGCAAAGTTGCTCCAGCGTGGGCTCAGACTTGTCTCCACCAATCCATGGGTTCTGCCAGGAGCCTGCTCCATGGTGGGCTTCCCAAGGGGTCACAGCCTTCTTCAGGCATCCACCTGTTCCAGCATGGGCTCCTCAACAGTCTGCAGGTGGATCTCTCCTTTGCTCTGCTGTGAACCTTCATGGGCCACAGGTGGACATCCTGCTGCACCACGGGCTGCGCCATGTGCTGCGCCACGGGCTGCATGGGAGTCCCAGCTCCAGCACCAGGAGCATTTCCTTCCCCTCCTTCTCCACTGACCTTGATATCTGCAGGGCTGTTTCTCTCGCATATTCTCACCCTTCTCACAGGTGCTGCACAGTGATTTTTACCCTTTTTCAAATATGCTATCATTACAAGAGGTAATGTATGATAACTTGGCTCTACTTTGGCCAGCGGTGGGTCTGTCTCAGAGGCAGCTGGAAGTGGTTTTGTCTGGAAGGTGGCAGCTGCCTGTGTCACAGAAGCCACTCCTGTACTTCCTCCACTATCAAAACCTTGCCATGCAAACCCAATACATTGTTCAAATAACTACTCCAAAGACTGTTCTAGAACTTTCTTGAACTTGGGTGCTGTAAGTACCAAAGTGCTCAGGCTGGGACAATACTGTTTTGGAGCAGATTTACAGATGCATGAAGATTTTCTTAAATGAAAAGGGGCAGAAACACCTAGGAGAGTACAGTGACTTGAAAGCAAGAAACCATAGTGTGATTGTAATCTGGTGAATTTCTCTTAAAAATATTTTATTTTAATGTAACCCTTACAGTAAATGAACTCATCAAAGCAACAATCAATGAAATCTGCAATTCCAGGACAAAGAAAGAAAACTGCATTCCCTTATCAATGTCTTTCCTTGTGTTTGTTTCCCCTGCTTCTTTCCCTTTCTTTTCACTTCCTTAACTCTAGCCCTGATGTCCTTCCTGATTTATTCTGCAGACATTTCTATTTATATTAGAGCCTCTTTGGTCTTTTCTTCACATTCAAGTCTTTTGCAACCAACCACCAATGCTCTGCAAAATGCTCCAAGCTTGAGGGATGGTAACAATCCCCTCTAGTACCTTCTCCACAGGCACATAGATTAGTGTCCTCTTCATGCTTCTCAGCAACACAGTATTTATTAAATACATTTTCTGTGTCATATAGATAGAAAAAGAGAGATGATCTCAACATAAAGGTGATTGAAAAGTACCCAGGGTGATTAAGGCTCAGTAGTGCTTGAATGTTTCCAAGCAGCTCTGACCCATAAAGGAGAGCTGGTCCTTCACTAAACTTCATGGAAGGCATAAGAAGATATTAGTTGGTGAAATTTGTAATACAAAGTACATACTTATCTAGGCTGGCACAGATTTCAATAGCTAGATGAATTTAAAAAGGAAATGATAAAATCATGTAAAGATAGACTCTGAAAACAAAGGCATTCCCATTTTCAGGGATGAGTGGCTCATAATAAAGAATTATATAGGAACCTACCAAAACAAAATTTGTAGAGCTCAGTGGAGTATGAATAGAAACTTGGAGGGGAAAGCAAGGACAGAACTGGATAACACAATATTTTCAGAGGGAAAAAGAAA
Source organism: Pheucticus melanocephalus (assembly GCA_013398405.1). Lineage (NCBI taxonomy): Eukaryota > Metazoa > Chordata > Aves > Passeriformes > Cardinalidae > Pheucticus > Pheucticus melanocephalus. Next base: position 1,708,909 of record VZSJ01000368.1, on the reverse strand, counting down.
GTGGGTGAAGATTTTTCAAATCTAATCAAAATAATGTCAAAAGCTATTTTTGAGGAAAGGAC
>VZSJ01000368.1:1664641-1705222 GCA_013398405.1 Pheucticus melanocephalus | reverse complement strand
GCAGCTGAGACAGGACAGGACATTCCCCACGTACGTTTTCTTGTAGAACAACTAATCTCTCATTATTTTACTTACATTACATGTTTTAGGCTGTCTAATGCCAGTAACAATCCAAGAACAGCAGATATTTGAACACTGGCTAAAAACACGTTTTGAAAATGTTATTGAAAATTTTTTACTTTTAACTGCATTATTTATACAACCATTAATTATCCAGATAGGAGCTTGCAAGAGTCAACAGGAATGCAGTTGCCGAGATAAATTTATAGTGTTACTTGATTTATTTTTATTCTACAACTCCATTTTGTGGCTGATTTTATTGTAAAAGCGTGACATCCTATGAACAACCTTCTCCCTATGAGGTTTAGTCTCCTGAAGTCCTCCTTTATCTGCAAGGTGGGCACCAAAACTTAATGGTGCCACAGGTGACTTTACCAATCTGCCCACTTTGCAGACATTTTCAGCACTCTTTTGTAAATTTATTTGGCTTCAGTCATATCTGAAAATTTTTCCTACCCCTTGAAATATGTTTTCTTGTGCATGCTCAGCAAATGGTGAATTTGGGCAGCTATACTTAAGCCTCCTGCTCAAGCTCCACATATTTAAGGAAAAAAGTCTTGAAAGAGAATCACAGAAACTTAGAATAGCCTGGGTTGGAAGGAACTTCAAAGATCATCTTTCAAGCACTCTGCCATGAGCAGGGATACCCACCAGTAGACCAGGCTGCTCAGAGCTCCATCCATCCAGAGCCTAAACACTTCCAGGGATGGGGCACATGCAGCTTCTCTGGGCAACTTGTGCCAGTGATTCACCATCCTCACAGTAAAGAATTTCCTCTTAATATCTCATCTTAATCTTTCTTTTAGCTTGAATCCATTCCCTCTTGTCCTGTCCACATGTTCTTGTGATAGTATTTCAGTCTTTCCCTCAGGCTTCTTTCCAGTACTGGAAGGTCTTGATCAGGTCACCTCAATTTCCAGGCTGAATAAACTCAATTCTCTCAGCCTTTCCTTGTAGGAGAGGTGCTCCATCACTCTAACCATTTTGATGGCACTCCTCTGGGACTCATTCCATGAACTAGGCATGGTAACTGGAAAACAACCCTCATGGTAGACAAATTTTCTGTAATGACCATAGAGCACGACAGACTCCAGGTTCATGTCGTGCAACACCCACAAGAGGCACAGTCCCAAATAACAGTGAGTGCAGAGAGGTAGGGTGTGCCCCACTCTCCTCCTCCAGAGGAGCCATGTAGAAGTCAGGAGCTCAGCTGGCCAGGACAGGATGGTTGTGGGCAGGAAGCATCATGGATCCATTCTGCAGTTGGGACCAGGACACCTCAATTTATGGTTCTTTTCACCAGGCCTGCTACTGCTTTTTCTGCAGTGAAATTTCAACGTGAAATGCACAGAAAGTTCAGTATGGAGCACAAGGCCAGGGCTGTCCTGAGGACCAATTCCATACAAAGTAGGCTTCTAAATTTAGAAAGAAGAGTCTGGTCCCAAGTTTCATTATCTATAAGTCTAACCATTGTGCTTTAAAAAGCTACCATACCAGCCAAAAACTGCTTAACACCACCCTGTTGGGAGTTAACACTGTCCCATTGGGCCAAAACAAGGAAAAAACTCCTATCTTCTACATTTCAGAAGGAAACATGTTTTATATTTTTAGATGTAAATTGTACTTCATATGTAGATAGTAAAGTGTTTCCAAATTGGATTCCTTTGAAGTGTTAGCCATCTGGGAAAAAAATGAGATGAAAGGACATACTTTCCTTTGGGATGCTCAACATCACAGAGGAAGTCAGTGGAGTAGTACAATAAAATAAATTTGACAAAAAAAAACACCAAAACAAAACAAAACAAACAAAAAAAAACCAGAGACAGAGACATATTTCTTAGAACCAGTCAATTATATTTCCGACCTGATAGATAAAATAGGAAAATTAGCATATTTCAGGACTGGATGGAGACTGAATGTTACAGCCTTTACATAAATTTAAAGAATATTTTGCTATAATTTATTTTAATGATTCAGTACAAAAAATATCTGAAGCAATTTTTTTGTTCTTGGAAAAAACTTCATTTAAAGGTATAGCGCATCAAAGAACTTGACTATGTTGTTATTGTACCACTAATATGATATTGCTACTTTCTGCTAAGTTTTCAGACTAACATCAGTTTTGACTAGCAGCTAAGCTATCTCATGAAAGGGGGTAGTTCTACAGATAGACCATACATTGCAAATTGAGATGACTGTCATTACCAGGGTCCACTTGGCTGATTTCTTGTGTGTAATCTACAAAAGCAGCTGCTTCTGGACTATTTATTATGGAAGGAAACCATGGCATAAGTTCTCAACCCTGTGGCTTCTTCCATTTTAGAGAGAATACGGAGCTCAGACATCACAGAAAACGGCAAAAAATCTGTGCCAACATACAAGGTGAAGGAAAATCTGTTTACCTCCTTTACCAGAAATCAAAACTTAGCAAACAGATCTATGCATAAATTATTTAAAAGAGAAAGAAGTAGGCAACTTCAGTAGCAATTGTACAGACATCTATGAGCAAAAAAATACCATAACTGAAGTGAATAAACAATGTTTATTCAGTACTGAAATAAAGTAAAAAGGACCACACAGTGGAATTAACAATATTTTGAAAATAAACACCATTTTCACATGCCACATTAAAATTGTGTATTTTCTTGATACAGGCTGTTGTAAAGGTGAATTAGACATATTTAGCTGAAGTAGACAAATTCATTCAGGATAACTGGTGTCAACAGCTATTACACACAATGACATGGATGCAACTAAAGGCCTGGGAGTTCCTTAAAATACAAACAAATTGAATAATATTTTGTGAAAATGATCCTCCATTATCCCACTTCCACATCTTTAGCATCCCCTATTGGCCACAACTAGAGATGAGGTTCTGGGAGAAAGATTTTTGATTAAAAAAAAATCAGGTTATTTTTTTTTAAAAAGAGATATGTAGGGACAAAATCAATTTCTTCGCTAGGGTATTTCCAGAACTGCTGTTCTGAGCACACCTTTATTTCAGCATAGTTCTGTACCTATAGTAGAAAAGCTAGTTTTCAAAATTAATCCATTGTGTTTTTTCCTTCAGATTAAAAAATGCTTATATGATATTCACTTGACCTATAAAAGAGAAAATAGAAATATTATACAGGTGTGATGCAGTAAAAATTAATTTCCAGACATTTTTTTCTATTTCACTACAGATAGTCTTTGGACCAATGATCTTACATATGGTGGTAATTTGCAGAGATGCTCTAACTATGGCTAGAGCATTATTATAGGTACTTGGGTTCCAATTTTATGCTTTTTGACCTCCTCACCTCCTACCTTTCTCTGCCTGCAACATTCTCGGGACTTCCACGATTCTCATTTCTACAGCAGAAGGCTTATTATGATGATAATAATTTTTATGCCTTTGGCATTAAAACAGTGGCCAATAAGGTAAAATTACTTTATCTGGAGAAATGGTTTTTGAAGCAGTTGCCATGGTTGTGGGCATTCACTGTACATCATCCATCCCGGTAAGTTAATACAAAGAAAAGGAGCATCCTTTTACTTGTTCCCAGTATCCTAAAAATAGCAAGAATTTCAGTGCCAAAGTTAATCCCTCATCCATCCTGTCCACAACTATACCAAAAGCTTAATAAATACACACACAAAAAGACCCTTATCTCATTTATTCTAACTTCTGACACTTCATCACTTTGCTTATATTGCAACAGAAGAAAATTAAAAACATCAGAATTATAAAATATATTAGATCTTCTCATAAAGACAAGCTTGCATTAATATATTTTTTAAGTATTTTGGTTAATTCAACAGAATTGAGGTTGCATGCTTATACCTGTTCTAGATTTGCTGTGCATGGATTTTATTTTGTAGCCCACAGGGTCAGCATTAAAAATAATCAAAGAATAGAATGAATAGAATAGAATAGAATAGAATAGAATAGAATAGAATAGAATAGAATAGAATAATTAATAGAATAATTCAGGTTGGAAAATATCTTCAAAATCTTTGAGTCCAACTGTAAGTTCACCACTGCCAAGTCAACCAGTAAACCACGTCCCTCAGTGTCACATGTTTTTGAAATACCTGCAGGGATGACAACTCCACCACTTCCCTGAGCAGCATGTTCCAATGCCTGGCCACCTTTTCAGTGAAGAAAATTTTTCTAATATCCAACTGAAATCTCCCCTGGATTAAGTGGAGGCCATTTCATTTCATCCTGTCCCTTGTTACCAGGGAGAATAGACAGACCCCATCTCTTTGCAGCCTCCTTTCAGACAGTTGTAGAGAACAATAAGTTTTCCTGTGAGCTTCCTCTTCTCCAGGCTACAAAATCCCAGTTCCTCCAGCTGCTTCTCATAAGATTGTGTTCTAGATCCTTCACCAGAACTTCACATTCAGTCTCATATAATTATGGAACCTTATTTTCAAGCAAAATATAACCTATATTGGGTACACTTGTCACAGTAAAAAGTTAAGATGCCTCATTCACCCAAACAATCCTGGTATAGTTACAATTTTGACAAGATATTGATCACTAGCTTCTTCACTGTTGCTAGAGAAGGAGTCAAAGCCTGATATGGCACAGCCACCTGGTAGTTACAACAAAATTTTTTCAACCTTTCTTTTCATTATGAATTCATATACACGATACTTCCACTTCTGATTAATTTTAGTGCTAAAAATTACCTGAGCATCCCAGATGTATGCAGACATATATTCTCAAAAATAATCATATTTCAAGTAACAGAGGCTGTTGGGGTGGATGAAACAAGGAAGCCTTATAAATATGATGACCTGGCAAAAGATTTTGAAAATATATAAACTATAAGTGAGATTGAAATGAAAGCAACCTTTGAGATCCCTTAGTTACTGAACAACAGGAAAACAATGGCGTGGCCAGCTGAAGGTGATCCCCTTTTGGTGAAACAAGACCCTCTGCTTGCAGGCAGGTCCAAGGGTCAGAGCAGACCCTGTCAGCTTGGCAGAAGGGTTCTAAAGAGTAGGTTTTAGGGTTTAAAATGTAGCACAGTATGGTAATGTAGCGATTCTTATAGGTTGTATGGAAATGCTATAGGATTTGTATGTTGTATTAGATTGGTTAGTGAGAATCAGAACATTCAACACAGAAGATGATTTATTGTATTTTAACATGAACTTCTGGCACTTCTCCTTTTCACTTCACTTCACTGCACTTCTCTTCCCCTTACTCTTAGTCTTGCCTCTTAGCTCTTGCCTTCTACTCTCTTACGCTCTACCTCTCTCTTCTCTCGGGCCTGCTCTGAGCTGCAGCTGGCAGCTCTCAGCAGGGCCATGCACCCACACCCTTTGTAATAAACCCCAAGTTCCTGACCTGGCTGCAGAGATCTCTCATCTCCGTCCCTCCCAACTGTGTGGACCCCATCGCTCCTACAAGAGGCAAATCTTCAATTTGAGCTTTGGAAGAATATTATCTTCCAGACAGGTATGAAATCAGTGACTTAAGTTTTTTGGTTTTTTTTTTTGCCAAGAGTTACACCACATTGGACAAATATTTTTAGGCACTGACTTTTTTGACCTTTCAGGTTCTCCTTGAAGTATACTCAGAACAGCCAATTTAGTACAGCCCAACATTGACCAAAATTTAACTTTTATTCAGTGAATTTAGATTTTTTTCACTAACTGTGAAATATATGAAAGTAGTCTGCTATATTATCCAAATTATTTTAAAAGTTTTTTTTTTTTGTAATTTGGCATGTTTTATAACATTAAAACATTTTAGATCAGTAGCTTGACCTAGGTACTACCATGCTACTTCTTCTGCAGTTATTTGGGTTTTTTATGTTACTGAAGGCAAATGTTATGTGGTTGAACTTTCGAGAGTTGCAGAAAATGGAAAAGCCATCAATGAACATCCACAGCAACTTATAATTAAATTTTGCACACTGAAATTCTACTACTAGGGGTATATTTATAAAATTAATGTATAATTAGACAAACCGTGTAAAGATAAGGCGGTATCCAGTTTATTTAGAAAGCCAAAGTCATGTGCTGTGCAAAAAGATTCATGAGACTAGTTAATAACCTTAGAATAGGCAGTGTAGATTGACACTAAGTGCACTGATTATTGAACCTGACAGTTGTGTGAAACTTCTCTTTTTGCTTGCTTTCTTCCTTTTCTTACTCTAGTGTCTGTCTATAATTTCTGCTTAAATTGTAATAAATTCATAACTGGTACTTTGTTCCACAATAAATTTTGCACATTTACTTGAACAGCAAGGCTTTCATCTCTTCAGGCATTCTGTCAGATAGTCCAGCATATCTAGGAAGACTAAGAGAAGCCCAACATTTTTGGTCAGATAAATGAATCCCTAAAATGTATCCCTAAAATCCCTAAAATGTATTTAACCAAACCAAACCAATTTGTTTCAAAACTTCTCAAGCTCATAATAGTCAGCAAATACCTTAACACCTCTGAAGGCTTAAATATATTCACAGTTCCACGCATACCTGTTCTTCATTACAGAAAATATGGGATTTTTTTCTTGGCTGGTTCTGTCCACATTCCAAAATTGCACATGATATGAGAATTCATAAGGTATCACCTTGCTCATTACATCTGGAACTTTTCTTATGTTTGCTCTAAAATTTTGCTTTATGGATGCATGCCCTTTAGACTGAGTTCATCCTCCATTTTCTGTCAGGAATTATTACCTCATCCTGGCTGTTATCCCAGGAGCAGTGCTTGATGACATTGCTGAGAATGCCCTCTCCATCAGTCTGAGCTTTGCTCTCACAGTTATTTCAGCTACTTTAATGGCAACACTGCAATCATTAGTTAGAGCTGTTGAGGCACCTCCCACCCATTCCCAATGGACTGTAATGGTTTCAGTGTCCTAGGGAAAAGCCTGTGCTCTGTAATTTCCACAGAGGCCTAATCCTTGAGATATCATTAGCTACTTTTATAGAGGAAAGGATACATCCAAACTCTGTGTTACAATATCTTCATGGATCATAATCTGCAATGGTGTATCTGGGCATATCCTAATTGTCTTTTAAGTCCAAAGCTTAGATGGTATCTAAGAATAAAAATGTTAGACTAGCAGATTCCTTGTTGAGCTGAGGCATTCTGGCTTTAAGTCTGTCCCTGGGCTGGGACAAAGGGATGCAGAAGAGTATAGCAAACATATATGTTCCTGAAAGGGAAAAAAAAAAACAAATGGGGACTGTTATAACAGAAGTCTATAAAATCACAGTAGTTATAGAAAGAGGAAAGAGGGAATGATTGTTAAATGTTATGAGAACTACAGAGCATAAAATGTCAGGTGGCAAGTTTAAAACAAAAAGAAGGAAACTTTTCAGAAGAAAAGTTTCTCACATCTTCATAATTAGGCATTGAAATCTCCCACAACAGAAGAACATGAATGTTAAAGTGTAAAAAGCATTCAGAAAGCAAGAAAATTCATGCAATAAAAATATACGAAAGGTCACTAAAATTATGATATAAAACAAAACCAAGATTTCAACAGACTTGTGGAGACTGGGAGAGTTGCATGGTAGAGCATGCTTACACTGTACATCTAAAATGTTCTTTCTGGGTCCCTCTTGGAAGCATAATTCTTTACCACATAGACCCTTGATTTACAGGAGTATATCCTCTTGTAGGTAGAGAATTATAGCTTTTGAGAACCTCAGAAAACTGAGTTTCCATCACTCAGTATGTGCAGAGAAAAATTCTCTTTTTGCTGTTAGTACAAAATACATTATGGTTTGTGACAGATCAGGTGGAAAGGTAATGATTCAGGACTGGAAATATACAGATCCTATAACACCTCCACTCTACCCCTGATACTTGTCCTCTGATCATGGATTGTCAGATAGATCAGTAAAGTGAGGAGAGGAAAACTAGATAATTTCCTCAGTGTTGTTGAATGGGTTTTTGTCCTTCAATGTCATTTTGATTACAGAAAATGAGTGGAGGAATCTCCAACAACTTGGCTTGCTGCACAAAACGATGTGTAGGCCAATCACCTATTGACCCACAAATGAAACACTTTGAAAAATGGTGATTGCAAACAATGAAAGGTGAGATATTCTCAGCCATATCTGTTCTTAAGGACTAAAAAGATAAAAGAGTATTTGGAGAATGGAAAGATGGAGAAATAATAATGAAAGAAATTTGAACTATATTTACCTGCAGAACCAAGTTGCAAAATTATTAACAATGTCTCCTAATATGTGGACCTTTGATATTCAAAGAATTATGTAATCATTGAAGGTTCTCAGGTTGGTCAAGCATTACTTCTTCGTGGTGAATTCATGCTGACTACTCTCATTCACTTTCTTGTCTTTCATGTGCCTGGAAATGGTTTCCAGAATTAGTTGTCCCATTATCTTCCCAGGGGCTGACATGAGGCTGACAAACTCATAGTTCTCTGGATCTTCCTTCTTACTCTTTTTAAAGAGAGGAGCAAGATTTGCCTTCTTGCAGTCCCGAGGCATCTATCCCAGTCACTGAAGATTATTGAGAGCAGCCATGGAATGACCTCAGCCAGCTCCCTCAGTTATGGATTACCTTTGCTAAACCTTTTCCATGAAGGAAATGCAAACCGCTTCATGTTCCAGTAATTTGTTCTTGCAGCCTGTCGGGTAGCCATCTTCTACAATTCTGAAAATTATAAAAAAATTGCTCAACATCCTTGGTTAGCCTAAAAACACATAGTGATGTTATAAGTGGAGCTATAAATATTCTGAAACTGCATAAACTAATTTGCTCTGACTTCAGAGCTCGTTGAAAAGCTTGAGATTCTTGATCAATATTTGCAGGTGGGTTTTGGGAAAGATGACATTTACTTAGGAACAGTAGAGACTTTATACTGTATACTTTACCTATTGAAAGTACTTGTAACTGTACAGTGGTGTTTGCCCTTACAATAATTTCAATATAATGTTGACCATAGAAAATGAGAAAAGCAAGTAGAGAAGATAGTCATACAGGTATAATTCCAGTACATTACACTCACTGTATGAGAATGAAAACAGACTAATATTTCTGTAGCACCTTTATTTAAATTCTTAGTCAGTTCCCCACATATTTTACTGCTTAATTTCTTTTCCAGTATGATAATTTATGAATTTTATTTTAAAATTTAGAAGAGCACAGATTTTAAAGTTACATTTCTGGAGTATATGATTTTTCTAATGCATACTTTGTTTGTAAATTCCCCTGTAATTAATAGGAATTATAGGACAGAGTGTAAAATGCATAAACCCCTTTCTTTCTAAAATGTATTATACATAACAAATATAATTTGCACATAGTTTTGAAATGCTTCTCAAATATCCAGTTATTAAAACCTGCTGTACTTAATTGAGAATGAGAATAAAAATGGAGATTTTATCCCAGTTATTACTCTTTTCTTTAACAAAGTTTGTGGATGAGAAATTTAATAATCTTCATGCTACTCTAGCAGCAATATTATTGAAGGAAAATTGCTTTTCCTATGAAAACTTCTTCCATGACTGTATTTCTCCTCTAGGGTTTGATCACTTTGGAGGTCTCCCTGTGTAGTGTATCCATGCATAACTCATATGTCTGTTGGTGGTTCTTTTTTTGGCCCATTGTAAATAACCCTTTTCAAAAACTTATTTTTAGTATTTGTCTTTAAAAGAAGAATTTGTGGGATAACAAGATGGCATTATCCCACACTGTCAGGGATATTCAGCTGCATAGAAATGAAGGTCCTGACCCAGAAATAGGATTGAATTATACTCAGAAGTGTTAAGCACTGTAAGACCTAAAAGGGCTGAGTCTACATTTACAGATTGTAAGGAAAACCTAATTTTCTTACAAACAACCAAGAAAAATTAGCGTTTCTGAGTCTTAACTGTCCTCTATAAATTACTTGCTCTCTTTCTGATGTATGCTACTGAGTAATGTGTTTGAGGAGGATCTGACATGAAGTTCTATGCTGGCAGCCTCTTGCTGAGTAACACTTCTGTTGTGAAAGGCAGCACTGAAGAGAAGGGAAGGAAGCAGAGCATGTTTTGCACAATAATCTTGCAGTTCAGGCATTCATGCAAAATTGGAGAGTCCACAGCTAACTTCCTTTTATTTGGGAAACATATTGCTCTTCATTCCAGAAGGCAATCCTCATCAAGCATCCATAAATTTATTTTGGATTTAAAAGACATGACATAATATAGAACAGCCCAGGCTGGAAGGGAACTCAAAAGATGATTTGGTCCAACCTTTTATAGGAAATGGAGCTTAGATGACATTATGTATTACCCTTTCCAGTAATTTGGAAACCTCCAGTGATGGGGACTTCTCCATGGTCTTGTGGAAGGTCATTTCAGTGATTGATTGTTTTCACTGTAAAAAAATTTCTTTGTTGTGTCAAGATGAAACCTCTCCTGGTGCAACTTGTACCTGTTGCTCTTTGTCCTCTCTATGTGACTCCTTTTGAAGGGACTCTCCTTCCCCTTTGAAGATGCCCTGGAAGTACTGGAAAACTATGTTGAGGTCCTCCCCAAACTATCTCTTCTCTAGGGTAAAATGACCTAATTCCATCAGTCTTCTCCCACAGAACAGGTTCTATGCTTGCTGATTATCTTTCTGAACTGCCTCTGAACCTTTCCCAGTCTGTCTGTGTAATTTTTGAAATGTGAGGACTAGAACTGAGCAGAGTACTCTGGGTGCAATCTGATATTTCCCTCTTTATTTGTTCAAATAATTGATTTTCACAAATTAAATATTAACTCTCTGGACAATTGGTTAGGTCTCCCTCTTGAAAGGTAGAGAAAACAGCTGGTAGACTACATTCTTACTTAGCAGAGGGCTAAAGAAGGTTTTCTTATTCATAGGGTTTTTTATACATACAAAAGTATCAAGAGAAGTTTAAAGTTTTGTTTCCTTTCTGATCCAGTTTTTATGAATATGAGAATTCTTTCCCAAGAATGGGCTATGTGGATAGAAATGCCTTAAGCAGATGATGACACTGAACTAAAATCTCCCTTCCCTCTCTTTGGACAAAGTGCCAAGTGAAGAGGGTGAGTGAGTAATCTTTCAATAGAAATAAAGAACGTTTTCATCATTTGATAGAAATGTTCAAGACAAAGGTGAGGACAGCACATCCCAAGCCTGGATCAAGGCCACTTTCCAGATAAACTGGGGAATTTTTTGCCTGGAATGAGTGGCATTTGAAATCAGTCTATTTCTTCCCTGTTGTGTCCTACAGCTGACCGGCTGAAGCTTTCATCAGACATGACTCATTTTGGAGTAACTACTTTGCCCGTAGCATTACAGTGGGTACAGGATATTCACGCCACCCTCTGAGCTACAGACCTCAAAGATAAATGCTGGAAAACAAACTGCAACTACTAATGCTTTTCATTAATGTAGCCTCAGAAAGCAAAAGAGAATTGTTGTCAGGCAGCTTGTATTTCATTGAGAATCTAAGAGACAGACATGCTTGCACTAATTTTGGAACAAGAAATTCGACTGAGCTTCCCATTACTCAAAGTTATTGATCTGGCCAAAATATTTTTTTGACCTGTTGTGGTTTAACCCCAGCCAGCCACCAAGCCCAGCACAGCCACTCCTCACTCCATCACCAGCAAGACTGGGGAGAGAAGCCGAAGTGTAAAAGCTGGAAAACTAATGGGTGGAGATAAAGGCAGTTTAAAAATAAAACCAAAGCCATGCATGCAAGCAAAGCAAAACAAGAAATTGCAAGCAAAGCAAAACAAGAAATTGGTTCACCACTTCCCATGAGCAGGCAGGTGTTCAGCCCTCCCAAGGAAAGCCAGGTTCCATCATGTGTAATGGTTACTTGGGAAGACAGACACCATCTCTCCAAACATACACTCCTTCCCCCAAATTTATATATTGAACATGATGCCTTAGAGTATGGAATGTACTTTTGGTCAGTTTAATTCAGAAAATGCCCTGGCTCTGTGTAAGCCCTTCACAGGAATAACGAAAACATCTCTGTATTATCAGCCCCATGTTGAGCACAAATCCAAAACTCAGCCCTATCCCACTTGCTCGGAAGAGAAGTATCTCCAACCCAGACAAAACCAGCACACCACAGAATTTATTTTGTTGTCTTGCCTTATAAAACATAATTTTAAAAACCTGAAGAGAAAGACAACAAAACACTTTTTGGGAGGGATACACTTAAAACAATGGTTTTAAATCAAGCATTTCAGTTCTGGTGGTTAATGGCTCCTCATAGCATCCCAGATCAACTTTAGTTCTCATCCTTGATAAGACACCTACACACAAAGTATCCTTACAAAATGTGCCTTTTATCTTTTCTATAATCAAGCCATTGTCTATATTCTTTTTAGGAATTAATAAGTTTATGGTCATCCACCAGACACTTTCAAATTGATCTTCAGCTCCAAATTAGCTTAACACATGGATTTTTTTTACTGCTGTTTTTTTCTACCTAGCTCTAACTATAATTAGTCACTAAAAATTGTCTCTATGCCTGAAAAACATTTCATACTCCAGAACAGTTCTTTTTCTTTACTTGAAAAAAAATCCTCCAGCTGCTGAAATTTCAGTCATCTAATGATCACAAAACCATTCAAGAGTAACCATGACCACTCTTTGTCTTAAAAAACCCTATAATTGAGGCACAGCAGCCATTTACTTTTTTTTAAATGCAGAACAGCATTTTTAAAAGTAAGGTATAGGTACCAAGTATGAAAAATGTGTTTTCATAAAATTTTAATGACATCTCAGTTATCATAAATAGAATGTAATAATTTATTTTAATAAACATATCTAGTTCATGTGCAGTTTTAAACCTAACAAGCTACAAAGCATGCTGAAATTAAATATCCGAAATATTTTTAGATATATTGCTGCTCATTCCTGAAAGCTAATCAAATTAATCTGTTAATGTTTAGTCTTTCAAATTTAAGAGAAAATGCTAAATCAGTTTTATATAATTTCAAAGGGTAAAAGAATTTATTTTGCTAATTTGAAGCCATAAAATAGCTAAATGTGAAAGCCATAAAACCAAATTTGTTCAAATTGTCTTTTCGTCTTTGACATTTTATATTTTCTTATGAATTAGAAGCTTTCTAATACAGACTGGATTTTGTCAGAAGAAAAACTCTCAGTGAACATCAGAGGTCACCCATATTTTGTCTCTTTTCTGGAAGGCCATAGCAAAGAAAACACTGGCAAGCCTGGAGATACATAGAAGAATCATAAAATCATAGAACTATAGAACACCTTAGATTGAAGGGGACCTTAAAGGTCATCTAGTTCCAGCATCCCTGCCATGATCAGGAACACCTTCCACTAAAACAGGTTGTTCCTGTTCCAGCCCCATCTAACCTGGCCTTGAACACTTCTGAGGATGGGACATCCACAACTTCCCTGGGCAAGCTGTTCCTGTGCCTCACTACCCTCACAGGAAAGAACTTCATCCTGATGCCTAATCTAACCCTACTCTCTTTCAGTTTAAAACTGTGGAAGAGACAAGGCAAAAAAGTCAACTGATTAAGTGCTTTATGCACAGATATGTAATTATTTTCTGATAATGATTCTTTATGTCGCTCACCAGAAGTTATCTTAACTCATATTATTTCTCTAATAATTTATCAAAGAGACAAGGTGAGTATTTGGCAAGTAGAAACAAGTAATCTCTTCTCTGAGGCATGCAAAGGTTTAAGTGTCCATTATACCTCTTTGTGTTACCACCTTGTCTGAATTCAAAACAACAATTTTACTTGGAAATCAGAAAGGCAAGGAGAATGGAATCCTAAGTTGATAAAATATTTTCAATAATTATCTTGTAAATATTTTATGGGTTGCCTTTATGGTATTAGTTTTATGGGTTAGAGTTTAAATGTAGATAAGTGAAGCCTGGTAAAATGAGTGTTAAGGAAGTGAATAACTGTTACTTTTGCCTTTAAACTGTGCATCTGCTCACATCACTAAGCAGCCTTTTATAAAACTGTGAAAAGAAAATGCAAAAGAACAGGGAAGATAGAGTTGGATTTTCTTGTGAGGTTATGAACCAAACCCCAGTTTTGCAAAGCTGCTAGAAAACCTAGGTAAACTGGTGTGGTTACATGGCACTGTGAAGCAGCAACTCCAACTCCAGTGGCAACATGGCTGCATTGGCTGAGAAGGATGATGCAGCTCTACACCAGCTCAGAAAGAGTGGGTTCAGCTGTGTTCACCTAGCCCTGTTCAAAAATACATTCTCTGACAGACAGGTCTCAGAAGTCAACTGGAAACATGGTTTGTGCCAGGGCAGGCACATCAGAAGCAACCACATATTACTTTTGAGTAAATCAGCTTGAACCTCTTCAGCCTTTCAGTTTGAGGGTCACAAAGGAAGTGTGGCCAGCAAAGCTGGATAAGATGGAAGAAACATTGTGAAGATAGAATAAATTATCCAGAGTAATTTATGTTTAGCCAACATCAGGATGATGTGCTTTTCTAGTGCTAACAACATCTGCTGCCCAACATCTCCCATTACATGAATCAATCCAAACATCCCTGCAAAACAGGGACCCAGAGGCATTTCTCCATATAGAGATACTGAGAAATGAGGAAAACTTCTGAGGGACCACCCCAACTTCTCGCCCAAGTGCCTTCCTTGGGCTCAAACTTCCCATGCACTTGATTTAAAGGTTTTGAAAGTGTCGTTATCATATGAATTAATTATTGTTGTTTATGTACGAGCAAGGCTTCGAGAAAACAAAACTTTTCACATAAATTCAGCTGAGTCAGACACTTGACGTGGAAATTTCAGGCCAGATGTTTGTTTGGCAAAACAGAAGGAGAAACCTGTGCAAGAGAGTCACCTTGATGTATCTTTAGCTTCATTTTGCATGCCAGTTTGCTCAGTGATTCAGTTGCAAGAGTGTTTGGAATGGTGGGGGCAACATTCTATTTGTTTGTGTTTTGTGGAGTAAGTCTGCTATGTTGAAAGGACATACATAGCAACAGTAGAGATATGAAGAGATTATAAGTGTGATGCAGAATGGTTGGAATAATGCAGCAGCTCTGGATAAAAACAGACAAAACTAGGAAGAATACTGAGAAAGAATAGCAAGAACACCAGAGCATCTAAAATGATCTTGATAATTCTGAAAGTAGTGGCGAACAGAGTGACATTCCTGTTTACTGGGGGGAGCTATGAGCAGAGAGGAGCTAACTTAGCTGACCAGGAAAAACACAAAACTGCCTACCTTCACCACCAGACTGGGAAAAAAAGGTGTAGTTCAAATTCATATCTGCAAAGGCAGGGTCTATTGGTAAGACTTCATATGCCTCCTGTTGAGTTTCCCCACTGCTGCTGTGCTTCATTCAAACATTCAGAGCTTACACAGATTTCAGTAAAAATCCTACTGCAGAAAACATCATTATTATGTACCATGGGACTCTGGAAATCCATGTAACAATCTACTTAAAACATTGTTGTTAAATTCAGCTTTTAGAAAAAACCTTCAATACTTCCTACCCCATGCCAATTTTGCAAAAGCAGCTATGTTACCATTGCTTTTTCTAGATAATGCACTATTTGTTCTTTTCTTGACAGGCATACAAATGAACTTAATTCAGTATTCTATCTAAGAAAAATAGCAAGCTTTGAAAAGTAAAAGATTCTGTTCTTCTAGTTTAGTTTCCAGTGGGAAAACACAGGCATCTCTGACAGTGTGTGGCTCACTTGTAAACATATTAGTAGACATAGCATTTTTTTTTACATCAAATTCGATAAGTTAGCACAGGGTTGCCCAGAATTAATGAGATATTTTTTCTGTATTAAGACAGGTGTTTTTTTGGTGAATATATACATTAAATGTTCAGACACACCCCAGTAGCCAATAAGGTACAAAGAGACCCTCCCTTCCATTGACTTCACTGACATCAATAAGGACAAATACACTTCTCTCTGGAAGAGAATGATCTTGCTGGGTCATTTTTAAATAAGTAAAAATTAGTTTTTAAATGGTTAATGGAGGAGCAATAAATGAGCTCATTAGCTCAGTAGCATTACATGTAGCCTATGCAAACCTAATTCTCTGGATGTAAAAAGATCAGTGGCTTCTTGCTTTTTTACTGAACTTGGCAGGTTTGAAGCAAGACCTGCAACGATCCTTTCAAGTCAGTAGATTTGGCCTATCCTTTCACTAAAACAACATGCTGTTACTCATAAAGGGCAACAGTTGCAACATAAAAAACTGTTCCAGACCCAGTATAATCATGAATTACAAAGTATAGCCATTGTAACCTGTGATCTATTCCGAAGCAGGCATCCCGCACTGGTTCAGACCAAAAATTCTACCCTGAAGTGTAAATGTGTGGGAAAAGCACAAGTTCTGACAATTCTGAATTATCTGATGAAAAATATTCTGTTGTGGTTCTCCTGCTCTGGTCCTGGGATTGGCAAAATCTGTATGGCCCAAGACATTTAAATACTTTCGCAAGGGTCATGCATCAAGAAAATGTTTGCATAAGCCTTTACAGTCTTTGCTTTTAATTCTATTAACAGATCATTTCTGAGAAAATTGAACAGGGACAGCAACCCAAAACAAGGAGCATTATTTTTTTGTTATCACAAAAGGAATCATTTCTTATTGATGCTGAAAATGAAAGGCTTTTTTTTCCCCTCTTCTTTCTTCATTTTTAATTTTTCTTATGAAATACCTTGTGATTTAAAATGGAGCAGCAAGGAAGCAGAACTTCCCACAGATTATTTAAAACATTATTTGGAAGGAGACAGCAAGAAGGTCAATGAACACTGAGTGTCAATACATATTTTGGATGCAATCAGAAAATATTCTGGGAGTTGTGGCTGTGTCTGATCTCATCAGTGTGTGTATACATAAAGTCACACACAGAATGGAAACCAAGCTTGCTGGGCACAGTGGAATAAAGGCAGGATTTCTCAGTTCCTTTCACATGCAATGTATAAATTTATTGCATCTATTACAACAAATCAGGCCCTATCCTGAAGCCAGAAAAGTAAATGGAAATTTTTAAAAATTATTTTAAAGTTTGCTAGTGGCACTCTGGTTGTGTCACATATTTTATTTCATCTATGAATTGCACTGATATAGGTAGCTATTACAAACAATGTAAAACCAGAATAAGTAAGTTTTAATCCCAGTAAGTTCAACTATTCTTAGGAAAAATTACTTACTGGCAACATAGCTTACCCTTAATAGTAAGTTCAGATTTTTGCTACTTGATTAAAATAAAATTATCTTTAGGAGTCTAGATAGGAAAATTATTATCACAAATATGGAGCTACATCCATAAGGTTTTATGGACTTCAGGTTCATTGTTAATGCTTGACAACCACATATAATGACTAAGGGAAACAAATATGACTTGTGGTTCTGAGGTGTCTTTAGGTGTCTTTGGCACTGTCCCCGCTCAGCCTGCCCTCACCCACCACAGGCTGGTGTGCCTTTGGAGATCTGCAGGAGCTGACAGGGAGATGAGCTCTCAGAAATCCTGAAGCTGTTCACCTTTAGTTGGAGAGACCAGTGTTTCTGTTAAGGAAGCAATTTAGAGGTGATGAAAGACAGCCATTAATTAGAGTACCCTTCAGATATCCTAGAGAACAGATACTGACCTGTTTATCATCTAGCAATTACCTTCCTCCTACTTGTAAACTAAGAATCAACTGAATATCAAAATATTATCTTCAGTATTATTCATCTTTTAATCCTTCTGAACGTTGCCTCACTGAACACTAATTCCTATCTCTCTTCTAGGGACTATTCATCTTCCTCCATATTACTTCGCTCCACCCAGTTCATAGCCTGATATGTAAATTTCTTCTCAAAAATATCAAACAGATTATAAAGTTACATTAAAATGGTGATAGTTCCTTGCTGTAAAGGAATATCTGGGTATGGGATAAAATGTCAAGTTCATGTGCACAAAAATATAGACTTTATTTTCTGAAGTTATCAATGTCTAGAAATTCAACACATACTCTGTAAAAGAAATAATCCCTGTTGAAATAGTTAGAGCATTTGCCACTTAAGCATATGCACTAAAGGCTGCTTTCTTGACAGATATTTTAGGTCTTATGCAACAGGAGAATGTGGGCACTGAGTGGCATGACTTACTATTGTTTTTTGGGGTTTTTTGTGCTTATGTATTTAAATCCAGTCAGAATTGTAGACGACTAGAAGAAAGAAGCTGTTGTGCAGGTTGGAAAGTTTGTGATTTGTTTAATATGTGATTTATTTCCACATTTTTAGGTTTTTTTTTTTACCTATAAATTGTGCTGGGACTGACAAGTTCTGCATCTGCTGGAGTGACATTTTAAATCTCATTTGGGAGATACCTTGCTCATTTCTACTGTGTTATGTCATGCTCTTACAATATGTATTTGGGGTTTTTAGTAAACACTATTTTCCTAGGAGCTATGGAATGATCCTTTAGTTTTGAATTATGCACCTCCTGGCATCATATTAAGGCCGAAAAGCTATGCTCCTGCTATCTCTTACTCATAAAATATTCAGATTCAATTAAATGACAAGAGTGATCAAGGTGGAAAGGAGGATCTGTGTGTTACTGTAGCTCAAGGGTAATGATAATTGTCACCTTTAAAGTTACACAGCATAAGACAGTGATATTTCATTTTAAAAATAATGGGATTTCTACAACAGCCGCCATGAGATTTGAGGTTGCTTCTGTTTTGTGTTCTTTTCTTGCATTGAAATGCAAAACATCTGGTCTAAAAAGCACACACCAATGTGTCAGATGAAGATTTATAGAATTATGGTATTTGAAAAGGAAAAGTGTATCACAATAAACTGACACATCTGCCATGAGTCAATATTTACTTACAGGCAGCTTTTGACATCTTATAGGAACGTAGATTATTGTTCTTCCTCTGCCTTCTTTTTGACTGAAATCAATATTGAAAAAATAAAAAGGAGAAAAATTCCTGTTGGCTTATCTCTTTCAAGACATTTTTGCACTGGTTCTAGGTAGCAGTAAAGGAAATTATGACATTTTACAATTTGTTTCAATATTGATCTATCTAGGCTACATCTGTTCTTTCTATGGTCAGTTTTAAGCTGTCAGTAAGACGTTGTCCCCATGGCTGCAGTTGATTGCTTTGTGTGTACAGCTGGGCTTGTTTAAACCATGTCGGCATATACTACATATCTGGAGAAATTAGATTTTGCCTTTGAATTAACCAAAAGAACTTGTTCTACCCCTCATTCTATAATCTATGTTTTCAATAGGTAGAAACATTTATTCTGGCACAAGTGTAAAATCTATTTCAACATAAACTGCATGAGTCATTGGATTACATCAGATTTTAGTAAGGAAAAAAGTCAGTGGGGAATCTCAATTTTGATTTTGTATTCTTTCTTTTCTATAGAAAATGTGTCACGCTAAAACAAAAAGAAAACAATGATAATAACAATGGTGATACCTTGGTAGAATATATTTGAACATTTTCCTCTTTCTCAGAACAGGATAGTTTCTCAGTCAAAAAAAGGTACAAAAAAACCCCATATGTTGAGTATCTCACTTGAAATAATGAGTCTGGATGCTTAAATTGTCCTAGATTGGCCTAAAGTCTAGAGTTATATCTGTTCAAGCAATCTCTGCTGGGCAGGGTAGAGTATTAGAGAATGCAATGACAGATTTTTTGAAAAGTAAGTTTGCTGAATACTCACCTCCTGGTCACACTTTCTGAGAACATTTTTAAAAAATTCGAGGCAAAACAATCAATAACTTCAATAGAAACTATAAGAATACATTTACTTGAAATATCCTTGAAATTAATGTGTATAAGACACACAGAGTTCTGAAAATCAGAAAATATTAGCCAGCTTTTGGATAAGTCATGATTTTGTGTGCCCCACTACAAGCCTGTGAAACTTCCCTAAAATCCTTTTTGAACCTCAATATATTCCACCTCTCTGAAAGCAAATGTCTCCCCTGTATGCACTCTCATATTTTCAAGAAACTTGTAGCGAGATAATCTGGGGGTTTTTGCATCTTTTGTTCATCTGATTGTTGCCAATGGATTAAAGACAAGAGAGGGTATATGCAAGCAGACTAACAAACAAACAATGTCATTGGACATTTTTTGCATGAAACTGGATAAAACATGCAGCTGGCTTACCAAGAGTATAATTCACTTACTAAGGAGAAGAAACAGTGCAATAAGATTTTGTATTCTGAAATCATAAAAGAAATTGTGTGTGAGGCTGTGAATGCAGTCTGGAGAAAAGTGCAGGTAGCATGTGGAGAAACAAAAGCAGAATAGAAATGCAACACTTTAATGCAGTGATTGTACTTTTAAAATTTCCAGACATTGATTTGCAATAGATCCCATTCCAAAGGATTATATGTATTGGCTTCCTTGAGAAAACTCAATTTAGCCTAAGGAAAAGTGGGTCACAGATTTCTGCTTTTCCAGAAATGACTTTGAAGAATTTTAATGTAAGAGCAGACAGGAGATGACTGAGTAGCCATCATAAAATACCTTTAAGTTTTGAACTTGGTATAAGAACATCTGAACAAGCTTAATGCACTGAGTACTGTTGGTGCAATAAAAAAAGTCAAGAACATTGGATTGTATTGCTAGAGGGCACACAGTATAAATCAAAGCAGTTGATACCGTATCCATGTAAGCCATAAATTGAACATTACTTAGAATGGTGTGTATAGTTCTGTCGCTATATTTTAGCAAGGGTATAACTGTGCCTGAAGAGGGGCTGTATATTATATTAAACTGTAGACTAAAGTCATGTGCTAAAGATTTATGTAATAATTAGAATTGCAGGAAAAACCCAAACTTTACTAAGATTTATTAATTAAAGATTATTTCTTTATTGGCTACTCTTACAAACAAGCTGTTGACAGCAACTCTGAACCCTACTGCAAGTTAAAATTGCACTTTTTTTAAATATGAGGGCTCTGAGTCTTATTTTCCAGACCATATTAAAAGACAGAATTCAGACTCTCAGCAGTCATCAGTTTTATGACTTATGACTTGAAGAAGGTAGCCCAGCTCAATGAAATCCAGATTCAGCACTATAGTCCATAGTAAGTATAGTCATGAGTATGATCACAGACCCAGTGAGAGATCCAAACACATACAGATCTGTGGCAGGGTTCCTTACAGGGTATTTCAGGATAGTATGCAAATGATGGAATGGGATAATTTTACAACGTAGTTACCTATACTTCATAGGGAAATAGAATTAAATCTGTCATAACTTGAAGGCAAAAAAATGTTAGTCTTGTTTTGTACTTGGAAAGAAAGTCTTCAAATAGGGTGTCAGGAAATACTACATTAACTGTTTTGGGGAGAAAGGTTCTATATGCATGTGAAAAAAGAACTGGGTTTTTACTCTCCCTTGCCAATGAACATCAAGACGTTTTGATGTCTTCTGTTTATTATGTTTTTGCTCTGGGAATTTGAAGCTGAAACTCACTTCAATATTATCTTATTTTTGAAACAAATTGTTTCATTCCCTGACCCATCAAGTAAAGCACACAGTGCTGGATTAATTTAGATTAAGAGAAACAACAAGGGAAAAAAATACAGAGAGAAATCTTCAATGAGACTACAGCATGAGTGCCTTTTCTCTAGGGATTATAGCATTGTTTCCAATCAAAGTAGCAAGATAGCTTTATCTGGAAGGGAAGTTCTGAAATTTAATGGTGCAATACATAAGCAAATAAGTGTTATTTTACAACACATGTGAACTGTACATTTACATTTATAATTTTTTTGTTCTTGGCTTGAGTTAAAGTGAATTAACTGCTCCACATTATACATCTTTATATTTTTTTTACTCTTGAAAATAATTTAAAGCATGTAGTAGGAGAAGTGTCGATTTTGTAGTAGGAGAAGTGTAGATTTGTCGATTTTGTAGAGATACAGGAAAAGGGTAACAGCTTATGTTGCATCCCAGTGACACTGATAATGACCCTTTTTTCCCCTTAAATCTGTTGCTTTCAATCTACTTGTTGTTAACAGTTTAACATATGACTTTTAACAGATGCACTATTGTGCATCTTCTACTTTCAAGTGAAAGACCATTTTCAAGCACCTCCTGTCTTCCTTTAGTCATGGCAACAGGGAAAATAACTGTTTTTATATGCCATTTGAGCCATAACTAAGTGATATGAAAAAAAGTGTTAAAGTAAATCTTAGAATCATATGGGAAGCAGGCACAGACTGTAGAGGCTCTTTTGCCTTTTCTATAGGTTCTTTCAACAAGACATAGTTTTATTACATTCCTGCAGTATTACTGCTACTCTCAACTGACATAAAATCTATACTCATAGGAACTTGGAAAATACTATCATAAAAGACAAGTTCCTATGGCACAGGTGTCTTAGAATACATGTACAAAATTATGACTTTGCACAAAAGACTTCCAAAGGACATGGATCTAGGATCCTGTTTTCAGTGTGAAATATTTATAGAAAGGGTCCCCAAAATGTAAGTACCAAGCTTTTCTGATCTTGAATTTCTTCATTTCAAATTTGTATGAGACTAATGATTCAGGGTAGATTTTTTTCAGCAGTTATGCTTAAAATAAATAAAATAGACACCAGATATATACAAATACGTTGTTTTACCAGCAGAAAAGACCTTATAGTAGAGTAAAAGAGGAAAAGAGTCTGATGGTTAAGCAGAAATCTTGAATAACTGACAAATAATTACCTTGTCACAATAATACTGTTTGCTGTGTTATGTGCTCTTGATTTCAGCTTTCATTGACAATTTTGAATCACTGTCATATAGCAGTAGCACTTGCACATTTCTATGGGTTTGTGATAAATTTTTAGTGACCTTAAAAAATGGGATGCATTTTGTGCAATGCATTGTAATCATGGTGTGGAATGTATAAATGTACTATACATGTCTGGTTTTTTTTCATAAGTCTCACCTCCTTGTACCAATTAAGGTCTTTGAAAAGCTGCAGCGCACCTCAGAACTAGACACAATGCACTTTCCATGTAACTGGGAAACAAATAATAGAACCTTATCTTCTAGGGACATTTTAAAAGAATTCTTACTCTTCCTCTTGTCTTTTTGCAGCCATGTCCTACAGGGTCCAGCACTGAACTGAGATCAGTGTTTCACTACCTGGTATGTACAGTTTGAAAATTGCAGCATCTAAACCATTCAAGAGGCTGTACCCTACACCACATAAACTGGCATTAACCCTTGAGAAGCAACAACTAATTTTTTTTTTCTAATATTTTTATTTTTTTAAAGCAAAGGAATTAAATTTTTATCAAATAAGAGAAGCACATCTGAATTAGAATTTTTAAAGTTTTTCAATTACTGCTACTAAAAAAATACTGTGAAATATCTTTTCTTGTTTTCCCAAAAAAAAAAAAAAGCCCAACCAAACAGCAACAACAAAACAAACCCACCCCAAAAAACTACAGATCTCTCACTTCCACTTTAAGGAAAAATAAAAATCATGAAATGTGAATCTGAGATGATGGATGAACAACTTAGTTTCCAGTGTAAGCGACTAAAAATAAGTGTTTCATGATCAAAATGTCGCATCTGCTGTAATCTTACATTAATTCAATCATATAATCACCACATCAAGGTTACTGTAAAGTCCAAAATGTTCTATGCACTATATAGGTTTATAAGGGTTTTGGAGCCAAAATGAGCAGTGATTCCTTGTTGGTCAAGGAAGTTCTATGGCTGTATGATGCAGAAGTTTAGATTAGATTATTTTAATGATTCCTCAAAGAATATGACTGACAAAATTATGATACAATCTTCACTGTCTCAGTGAAACTATTGCAGAATTCTTCAGCTTTTCATGGAATCAGCTGATAGCATGTGTCTTCAATCAGTGATATCTGATACCTTATGTCAGACAGCAAAATACTGTACAATAGTTTGCGAATATTCCCCTGCTATTTCTCAGAAAAAACATATTCCAAAGCATAGAAATATCATACTATGATTCAAGTCTATACTACATGAGGATTTTCTGCATTTCTTCAGTGAATGTCTGATGCCACTTCTTTAGTGTAGCCTTTTAACAAACTCCCTTTACGACCTTTTCCAATTGCATGTGGTCTTCAATCCTCAAATCTTATTATCATATTTATTGAAAGAGATCAAATCCAAACAAACAATTAGAAATAGAAGTAAAATGAGAAGTTACTACTGTATCTGTAGATTCAGTTCCCCAAACAACCATCATTCAAACTCATAAGACCATCTCAGATCCAAATTCTACCAACTGGCCCCTTCACATCTAACAACACATTTGGGGAAAATAAATTTTTATGAAAGTTTCATTTTCTTTCTTATAAAAATCCTCTGAGACACATAGAAGGCATCTGAGAGGCACTATAAACATGATTACCCAAGAGAGCCAGGTACTTATAGCATACATATAATGAAATATCCACCTCTCTTGAGTAATTATGTGTCAAAATGTTTACTGGTAATTGGGAAACGTGACCCACCACCTACCCAAGGTGCTGGGGTTTTGTTTGGTACATGACAATGTTACTTCGAAAAAAAATGATTGCCAAGGATTACACAGAATATTCTTTCATCATCATATATTGCAGAAACAGAATGGAGGAAAAACACAAAAGAGGTGAGATGAAAGGAGAATTGCAAAGGAAGCCAGACTTCTAAAAGGAGCCCTGTGATCTCTCTTTCTCTCAAATGGGTGTCTTCCCCCTTGACTAGCTCAATGTAATATTAAGTAACAGCTATGTGACATTTACTACATCCATTATGCAGAGAAAGGCAAAGAAAGCACTGTAGTACCCATTAGGATGAATCAGCTTATCAAATAAAAAACAACTCCCAATTTTCATCTGCAACTTGAAGCAAAACAAACTTTTTTCTTTTTTGGACGGTGTATATGCACAGCTGTGTCTGCATGTGTATATATATATACATACACCTATGTATACATATACAAATATATGTCTAAAAACTCTGTGAAGGTTAATGTCACAAGTTTTTTATGCTTATCTCCACAATTGTCCATTTTCTTTTAATCTGACTAGGACAGAGGTGTCTTCAGTCAATAATCTCATTCATCACAGTTGACAATGGTAACAGCAGTTTTGATGGGAACATTTAAGTCATAAAAGGATGCCTTCAAGCACTCCCAATGCCTTCTGGGCTATTTTCACTAAAAACCTCATCAGTATTAATGTAGCATTAAGTATAGATGTCTTTGCCAGATAACAGCGGCAACAAATTGCCTGAAGGTTTGTCCCTACTCTTGCAGTTCCTTGCCTCCCTTACTTTACCTGTTCTCATCAGACAGAGGTGGGCTTTGGCTAGGCACCTTAGACAACAAGTGTGATGGCACCACAGCATTCCAAGACAAAGACAAGGCTGTGGAACAGTTGTGTGACTTTTCTCCGTTCCTTGTGACATCAAGAAAGATTCACAAGCAGCTGTTTATCCTTGGGTCCTACTCCTCCTCATTTCAGACAAAGCAAGGTATATTAGTCACTATTGCTCAGTTTCCTCAGGGTGCAATATTTGTATTCTATGAGTCTAAAGCATCTCTTGTATAATTACTTTTTTTGCCTGCCATTTTAGTAGCCTTTCTGCTATTGCACAGTGGGTTACGACTGTCAGTATCGCACAGAACACCCATTTGACAGTGATGTGAGTAATTTTTCTTTTATGGCATGATCCTTAGCAGTAATTTTAGATACAAATCCCTCTACAATGCATGCAGTCCATTGAGATCAAAGAGAGCATGAGAGAGAAAACTGACTCATAGCTAGCAATGAGAAATAAAGATCTCTCTTAAGCCTACTGTTCTCTGCATTTTACTTCTCTGTAGTTTTATATTGCTGTATGTCAGGGTAGTGCCAAGTTGCTTTCCAGATAAAATAAGCTGTTGCAGAACAGTTCTCAGGAATCCTTTCTCTTACATCTGTGCTGTTACCTATGAAGGGCTAGAGTATGGGCTTGAGCTTTACTAAGTGATTATAATTACTGTTTAATTGTGAACAGACTACCAAACTTCATGTCAGTCTTGCTAATTTGCACTGCACAGACAGTATTTTGACACATTTCAAGGACTGCAGAAATCCAAGACTGTTCCAAGCAGGCAGCCACCCTCTTTTGACAGGGAAGTGTAGTTTTTCAGCTGCATTTCATACTTTCCTTCAGGACCAAAGAATGGACTGTTGCTTTTTTCCTTTGGTCCAATTGTCTTCTGAAGAGTCGTGTATTTCTTTTTCAATACAGAAGGCAACACTCAAACACAAAGCTTAGTGCCCGCAATGTAAGTGGAAAATCTCCATTGCTATTCAAGAGCCATCCTTAGATGCCCCCTCAGACATTGCTGAGCTTTTTCATGTACTCAGTTCCTTCCTGTGGTCCTGCACAATGCACTACACCTAAGTTACTCTGATCCTTTTCTCCTGACCCATTAAAAAGAGGTTTTCTATGCTGAGTAACTGCATCATCCTCTTCAGTGTATTCAGTCTCCAGGCCTGCAAGAAGGACCCAGATCTTTCTAGCACATAGCTTTCTTCTCACTTGTAATAAATTTAAAGTTATTAGATGATTTGAATTATCTCCATGCTTTTTTCTTTTGCTTCAAAAATATACATATATGTTAGTAAAAAGCTCCTGGCTTGTGGCCATGAATACAAGTTTCTCTCCCTCTGTCTCTCTCTCCCTCTCCAGGCACTGATGCATAAATCCAATTATCTTTCATTCAGTCCTTCACTTGACTTTTCCTCATCTCATTTCTAAAGATCCCAGCTGTGCTAGTTTATTGTATATGCATCCAGCATCGGAACTGGTAAGCATTTCACAAACCGCTGCAACACCTTCAAATTTACTGTTGTGTAAGCCTCAACTGGTTAACTTATCTAGTGTCAATAAAAACTTCTTGGATTTCATTTTCTTGAAGAATATTCACAGAAAAGACTGAGAAGTGAAATTGGATGTCCAGTAATGGACATCCATTACCAACGGATGTCCAGTAATCACCAGCCAACACAAATATTTCATATTTTCTTCTTATTGTTGTTTTTTCTTTTCTAAGAGAGTATAAATAAAACAGGAAAAGAAGATATAAACTGAGATCACAGAGTTCATCAATGTGTAAACACAGAAGCACAATGGGCATTTTTTTAAAATTCTACTAGAGGGAAGCTTGGAGCCTAATTTTTTCAAGAGATATTATATAGCAATAAGTCTAGAAGACAGAATCAACTCTGTTAACTTTAATTTTTTTTTTAACAGATGAGATAATCTTGCTACCTCATCCTCATAGATCTGGCAGTAATTTCTTCTTACTTAGTGAATAAAATTGGTGCCTTGATGAAATGATAATTTCTTATTCTTGCAATCTCAGCAGTGTTGTCTTTAGAGTTACAGGAATGGTAAATCTCTTTCTTATTCAGTTGCATTAGGTTATAGTCAAATAAAGTTGAAGTAAATATCTCATCTTTGTAACTTTAAATCTACTCATAACAGTTTTCCAGGAAAACATGTACACTATTTTCATAAAACATTAGCATAAGTTGCCAAATTAAGCTAGTTGGGAAAAAGAACTTAGAAACCTGTACTAGCTATTTATTACGTATATACATGTTTCTTGTTGGTTTTGGTTTGGTTTTTGCTTTGTTTGTTTAGTTGGTTTGTTTTGGTTTTTGAGTAGGGAGAGATGTTAGGGACATCTATTGAAGGTAAATAATGCAAAGAATCTTTTTAATGTAAATAAAGTAAGCCAGCAAATAGCTATAGTTAGAGGGAGGCTAGGTCACAGCTCTGTAGCATTGTCCCCAGTGCTGTATCAGTTCTTCAATTGACTGAAAGAATTGAGGAGGGGGAGATAAGACAAGCCACAAGCACTTTCCTGTGTTAAGAAGTAGGTAACTTTCTACACTTACAGTGATTGGTAACATAACCCATCACTGGAAAAATTAAGTCTTTCTGACAGGGCACAGCCTCATGCAGGACAATAAGCACCAAGAGAGGAGACATTGCTTCCAGGAGAAAACAGTTCTGGGGTTTGAAGGCATTTCCCTGAGTCAGTACTGTTATTCTAGTGAGGCTGATGAAAAGCCAGCTAGGGCTGGAGATCCCCTTAAGGGGAAGGCAGCAGGCATGGTCATACTGGAGGGGAAAAAGAACAAAGATGCTACCATAGGGAAAAGGCAAGGAGACTCTGTGTGGGGATCTGTGTGTTTTGAAAACTTGACATTGTAGCTCTTAAGCAGATTTTTTTCAAAACAACCTTCACAGGCTACAGATCAGAGTTATTCCTCCTTTTCCTGCCATGGTAAGTTAGCTTTCAGACTCATTTTAGGAGCAACTTCAGTTTTCTAAAAAGTTAGCATGGCAATCTCTGCAAATATCTGGAAGTGTGTGACTACTATTACTGACTGTAGCCCACACCAGGATTTAAAGTTCCATGAGTTCCCCACTTACCAATTTCCAAATTCAGAATAAATTACCTCAGAAGTAGACAGGCAGGTGTAATGAGAGATCTCTGTGTTTCACAAATGATGCTGCTTTGGGGATTTTTTAAGAGAACTACTTTTCTAAGTGGACACACCCATTCACTGAGAAAATTTCTCCAGACCAAAATTTATTATCAAAATATGTAATAAACACAAAAGATAAAATCATAGAGGTTCAAGTATTATCGCTGGACAAACGTTATCAGGATCCTGAACATGTATTTCCTATAGTGTATATGATTTTCTCAATTACTCTAAGTATGTTCCATTCCAACACATGCAAAAATAAGTTCCAAAATATTAAAAACTCCCCCAAAATTGAGATCTTGTTTTCTTGCTTTGTTTTTTCCAAAAAGGTTTCATTTTTTTCATCACTTTTAAGGTCTTTTTTAATTAATTCAAAACATGTAGCTGAAATAATCCCCCATGAAATACTGAAATTGCATTTTACTTGCCAAAAAGGCGTTTCCTTATCCTCATAGATTATTTTCAATGAATATTTATCACTTTCTCTAGAGTCAGTCAATTCCCCATACATAATTTTCATACCATTCTTTATCTCAGAGAAGATGTAAAGTCCTAAATTTTTCATTCAGTAGATAAGAAATTGATTTGTTTTCCTGACTGTACCCCTACATAGCACCCCTTTCTTCTGTCCTGAGTTTCCATTGGTACAATTAGTCCCCCAAGGTGTACATGAGGTGTGCCAAGTTTAGTGAGCCTGACATGTCTAAATAAAACTTTTAACAGCATCTATTATGTTCCCCTTGGAGAAATTGCTATGTTTCTGAACATTCCTTTATCAAAGGCATGTAAAAAAAGGAGAATCTATTGCAGATGTGAAGATCTACTGAAGTGGTTTGGCTGTTTCTGCTTCTATTTTTGCCTATGTGTTACTAATCTCCATAATCTAATGGCCTTACTGTAATTTAGTTGTAAGAAGCAAAAATACCATAGAACAGTTTCAGTTGAGAATAAAATTATTCCTGTAGGTGCAACTCATGAATCCATGTTTGTACAATATCAGATTTAATAAACTATGTGGAACTGAATCCTAGGTTTATTGCTTGAGTAGAAAAATCTGTTGAAGTGATGATAAAACAAAGCAGGTATTCCATGAACCTTTACTTCCTGATGAATTTTCTGTAGCTGTAATTTTGCCTTCCAGTCTATTATATCTTTGACCTGACCTACAAATTACCAAGTGCTTCAGATACAGAAGTGTTTAATAGGTGACCAGGCACTCAGCACTGACTAAGGGTTGATATATGGGAAACAGTGTCCAATTTCATATTTGCAATTGATTGTGGACCCCAAAATTTGTATTCATATATTTAATTACTGCTATAAAGCAACTGATGAGAAATACTGATGCTGTCATTTTCATTCATAATTAATGACGCTGACCTTTCCCACTCATAATTTATTTATGCACAAAAACTATAAATAAGATATATTTATTTTTAAAGTTTCATAGTTTTTTATTCTTCTGACCTATGGATTCTAGGCATACACTCCAGAAAAAGAAGACAAGATTTAAGGGTTAACATTTTTTTCTAATAGGCTATATCACTAAAACAGAGCGAATACTCCTTATGGACACAGTATTGTGAAGAAATTCAGATCATCCAGGCATTAAGATGATCTTTTTTAAAGAATATACCTTAGGCACTGTGTATTGGGTTTGTATGGGCAGCCTTTCATAGCAGAGGGCCATAGAGCTGATTTCTGTGAGGAGGTGCCAGAAGCTTCCTCCATGTCCAGCAGATGTCAGGTGGCACCAAGAGAGAGATGCCACTCACCAAGGCTGGGCACAAGAAATGGTGGTAATGCCTCCGCCATGACATATTTCAGAAGGAGGAAAAAACCAAAAGAGCAGGTAGATATCTGAGAGGAGGCATCCTGTGAACCTGTGGGAATCCCTGCTGGAGCAGCTCCTGGCAGGGACCGGCAGACGTTTGCAGGGAGGAGCCCATGTTGGAGCAACTCCTGGCAGGGACCAGCAGACGTTTGCAGAGAGGAGCCCATGCTGGAGCAGGTTTCCTGGGAGGACTTGTGAGCCAGTAGGGGACTGAGGCTGGAGCAGATTGTGCCTGAAGGAAAGCACCCTGTGGCAGAGGGACCCACACTGGAGCAGTCTGTGGAGAACTGTTGCTGTGGGACAGACTCATGCTGGAGAAGTTCAGAAGTTCATGAGGACTGTCTCCTGTGGGAGGGACTCCATTTTGGAGCAGGGGAAAGACTTCTCTCCCTGAGCAGCAGGAAAAGCACCATGTGATGAGCAGACCATAAACCCCATTCCCACTGGGGCAGAATATAGAGCTGGGAAGGAGGGAGGAGTAGGGGGAAGGTGATTTAAGGTCTTATTTTACTTCTTATTATCCTCCTCTGATTTTGTTAGTAATACATTCAAAAAATAGCCTAAATTCTTTCCTGTTTTGCCTGTGTTGGTATCTGATGAGTGATCTCTCATTGTCCTTGTCTCAACCCATGAAACCTTTGTTATATTTTCTCTCCCCTGTCCAGCTGCAGAGCAGAGTGATAGAAAGGCTTTGGTGGGTGCCTGGTATCCAGCCATGGTCAACCTACAACACACTGAAATAACAATATATGAATGTCAAGTGATAATGAAAATACGGATAGGATAGGTTCTTATACCCCTCTTGTATCACAGATACTTATGTCAAAGAAATTGACCTATGTGTGTTTCTTTCTGCTAAAAATATCTTAGATTGCCCCATTTCATATTATTACTGACCATTGACTGTTTTCTTTTAAAATTATTCTTATATAGATATTATAGTTTTTCTATGGATGTTGGAACCTACCATCATTTATTTCTATGAATTTAGAAAACAGTTGCACATAGGACTATAATCAGTAAGAACTTCTATAATTTTGAGAGGGCTAGGTATTTTTGTGCTAGTCTTGGCAAAAACTTGAGACTCTCTTTTCAAATCATTTCATGTAACTCTTTATATGAAATACAAAGTGAAGGAAGCACGCTTAATATTGGCAATGTATAATTAAAAATTTGAGCTTTCTAGGTGTTTGCATTTTATTTACAGTCAATGGAGAATCAGACATCTCCAGATGTTAATCACCTTCAGTATCTCAGACACATATTTTTGGATGAAACTAATTACTCTCAGAAATCCATGGCCTTAGTGGTGCTCAGATGAATATTCTAACATATGAATATTCTAACATATGAATAAATCAATGAGAGCTGGGCACTTAGATACCTTTCAGGATCTAGATCTTGAAAGCCTTTCACTGCGAAGAAGCCGGTAAGATCAAAACATTTTATTTAGGTCCTTTGAGCATGCCGACCTATATCATGATAGTAAAGCATGCCGAATTCTAAACAATAACTGAAATAGCTGAAATACAATGATTATAAACAAACACACAGCCAACCTAGAGATTTTGTTTCTTCATGCTGTATACAATCTTAAAAAGATTAGCAAGCCCAAATACTCATATATCATTTTAGAGGTATAATAGCCCACTGAAATATTTACTAAAAAACCTAACTTTACTACTGTCACTCTTAATTACTCTTTTTAAAAGAATTTGAAGGATTTGGGATGCAGAATTTTTCCCAGATATCACCGATGAAAGTTAGAGATGCAGAGAATGACAATTTTAGAAAAGTAAGGTACAACTACTGGGAAAATTACTTAAATATCTTCTTAACAGTGGGAAAGAATATGTTAGCCTCATGCATATACATGCATGCAACTACATCTTTGAAAACACTTGAGTATAGAGTCCTTTTAAAGGATACACTGGAGCAAATTGTCTGTATGCAACACTTCTCCTCCATGTTTGGTCATCTGCCAAAGCAAACCTTTTCTAACAATGTGTTTTGTAGGGGCAGTTCAGAGTCTGTTAAGGAAAAATAAACTGAATGGGTGTAAGTCCTCATCTAAAGAGAAAGGGCAAATTTTTTGATATTAAGTTTGATGGCTCATTTACCCCAGCTCTGTCACCCTTAATAAAGTTAGATATGAAGTAAGGAAGAGCAAAAAGATGTAAAAGAGCTCAGGCTAAGAATTACTCTACTCACAAAATAAATAAAACTAGAACAATCAAAAACAAGTCTAATTTGTGTTCAACTACAACTATTTCTACCATAATTATGTGCCTTGTACAAATCTTGTAAACATAATCACCACAAAGACATGCAACTTTTTGGGTTCTTCTGGCCTAAGTGTGATGTAAACACTTCTAGAAGAAAGCTGAATTAAGTAAATGCTGATTACAGTGGTTTATACTTTCTTTTTAAGCTATGAAAACATTTATATTAACTTCTAGGGCTAGTATTCACATCAATGGAAATTCTGAATCATAGCAAAATGGAAAAATACACCTCAAATTTGAGAAATAAATTGCCTGAAAATGCTAAAATCTGATATATTCAAAAGCTATTCTTCTGAGAGATCTTGCATTAAATTTGGCCACGAGCTCTTTTTTTTATGCATCTTTGAGCAGAAGAAAGGAGATCTAGAAATCAAAATCAAAAATACACATATTAAGGACATCAAATATTAATTGAAAAACATATTAAGCATTCATTAAACAACAAATCATAAGATTACTTCTGTGGTTGGTATTGCAAATGTTTTCTTACCTTTATATTCATAGTTATATCAGTCTATGTATTTTATATCTTTCCTTACTGGTGTGATAGAGGAGAAATACAGAAGAAAACACTAATTGAAAATGTGCCTCATGGAAATGGATGAATGACTGATTGTTTAAACCTGTACCTGGGGTCAGTTTCTTGGTTTTTTTCAGGCCTACCTTTTAATTCAGGTATCTGAGAACAGCTCTTTCTTTTGAGCAAGTTTTTGTGCATAACTCAGGAGTGGAGAACACAGGCAGGCGCAACAGTTTAAACATACACTCCACAGCAGCACACAGAGAAATAAAAGTTCCTTTAAACACTACCAGGTCCTGGATGAGGGCTAGTTGTAGCAAAGGAACCCTTAGGACACTCCTTATTCTAAATGACAGAAAATCTCACTGCTATATAACTGTCTGAACTGTGAGAGACCCACACAGGGTCAATATTTACATTTAGGCTGAACACAAATGGAGTGTGGAGGTGTATCCTACTCAAGGGTCTGATCATTTAGCTATAGGCTGTTATAGATTTTTTATTTTTCCCTATTACACTGTTCCTTAATTTTCTGGCGAAACTCAGTTTGTCTATCCCTCATGAGGACAGCACTGTGTTGTAGCCTTCAAAATATTTTCTGGGCACACCACATCTCCTTCCATCTTACTTGGATTAGGTTTCAGACAACTCCTTTTCATATAGGGATTGAACCTGCTGAAGAGCCCACAGAGCTGCATAAGGGGGCTGTCTGCAGATAGTAAAAAATAAATCTGGTTCTTAGCTTCATAGGGCTGAAACTGGAGACCATGTTAATTTTTATAATCTTCCCAATTTTATTGTACACACGACTCCACAGGTAAGTAAGGTCAAGGTTAAGGATTAATTGCCTGGTGGGTCCTTTGAGATGTGTTTGAAGAGAGATGCCAGTATTTATTCAAATCTTTCCACTCTGGAAACATATTAAACAATGTATTTTATTAAGTGTGCATATTTGAGGCTTTCCTGGTACATGCAGTCTCAGATTTGGTACACCTAGAGAGTTCTCTGTTGAAGTAAAAAAATTATATCATTGCCAGAAATATAAAGCAGTGGATCAGTCTCCAGACCCTATGTCTAGGATTTCAAATACTTGAAAAATATCAAAGCATAGTAGTGGAGACATTTGTCCACTGGCAACAGAACAGAAGAAAAATGTTCATAAATCAAACAATTTTTTCTTCAAAGATAAAATTCCCTTATTCAGACAGCTTAATATGGTTGCTCCTATCCATTCTCAGGGTCAGCTTTATTTGGGCTGCTTTTCTGTATTGATGTAAAATGTGAACATTTTCCCCTATGGTGCTATAAATCACTCACTTTGCCTCTCCTATTAGGAACTTCAGCAGACACTAATTAACCCTCTGGAGAAAATGTTTATAAAAATAACAAGGAATTATTAGCAATGAAGCAGGGGTTTTTTTTTTCCCCCAACAAAAAAAAGTCAAACTGAGAGAATGAATGCATTATTGTTAAATTGTGGAGTTAACTTGCTGGTTGGAAATTTTAATGAGCTGAGACACATGACTAGAAAGGTTTTTGAAAGAGGCTGTGTGTGTGTGTGTCTGTGTGTGTGTGTGTCTGTGTGTGTGTGTGTGTCTGTGTGTGTGTATCTTCCCAGATGAGAATCTCTCACTTCTGAGTAACAATTAAAGAACATTTTCTGAAGTGTACATATTTTTTTAAGAAATTTTGAACTTTGTGGTTTATGAAGAACTGTATGATTCCTAGAAGGGGCAACGTTTTTCACCTTTTATTAAAAAAAACACAGGTAGCAATGAAACACTCCTTTTAGGGATATTTTTTTAACAGGGGGAACTTAATTTGTGCAGAGGCTCCACCATCCTATCTGTAGCTCTGACTCAACAGAGTTTTATGATGGCTTAGGGACTTGTTGAAACATCTTTGCCCTAATTTTTCCTGCAAGAATAAATACATTTATCTTGATTACTCTCCTTAATTTCTTTTTTCCTTACCTAATAATTTCTTGTATAAAAACTGCTTATAACTTTAATAAATGAGAATTTTTCATACATAAAATTTCAAGATTGAATCTTTAATAAATATTTTTCAGTTCTATAATATAGCAAATATTTAGACTATAAAGCTTTTCAGATTTGCTTTCTGCTACCTCCAAAACAAATGTTTCAACCTTTAAATTTCCCCTTATATAGTTATCAATTTATTGTCTTCCACTTATAGTACTTCCTGCTTCCCATTGTGTTTTCCTTACAAGAAAAAAGAAATATTATAACATTGTAGTAATATAATATCTCCAATCAATTAAAATTGGAATAAATAATTTTTGAAAGTTATATGAATTAAATATATTTTAGTGATTTAGTCCCTTGCAGGTGATATGTGTTCCTTACCCAAAGTGGTAAAATTTCATCTTGTTCTTCTTTTCTAGCACTGAATGAGAAAATCCTTAGATGTTTTGCAGTACTAAAAACTTAACTCTAGTGTTTACTTTTGCTTCAGTATAACAGAAAATTACCATCTGCAAATTGGATTCCCATGCTCTTGAATTTTGAGAGAATTTGGTCCTTATTACAAGATGAATAGTTTACTCTAAATAAGATAAATATTTGATTGCAGTACAGAAAATATACATAAACAAGGAGAATTATACAAATCACTTACTGAATGCTCAGGAGATCACAAACATCAATTGCTGCTTCTTACAGGCATTGCCTTCTGTTTCTTTTAACATGAACGATATCTTCAAAATTATTACAGAAGTTTTGTAACATCCTAACTTCTTAACTAAATCAGTGTATTTTCTGGAAGGCAATGGAAAAATGTTAGCTGTGTAATGTCCAAGTATATGTTAGGTCTTCAAAGAGAAGAACTCAGTATTCATTCAGTATTACATATCTTTACTACAAGCTGATAATTTTCCTAAGGCAGTGTGGAAAAGGAATGACCAAAATGAAGAAAAAAACGTTCTTTCAAACATTTTTTGTAGATAAAATTAAACATATTTACAGCAAATTACGAGCAGAACAAAATTGCATTATATTTCTTTGAGAATTACATTTTTGTTTGAAGAGCTTGCTTGCATATTGCTTAAATATAACTTAAATATAACTTAAAAATAACTTTATTTCTTGTACAAAGTACTGGAAGCACTGGGCTTGTTTCTATTCTGTTCTGCATCCAGTGAGAGTGTAACACACAGAGCTTTAACTCCCTCATTCCCAAAATGCTAGGTAAATTTAATTGACCTGCAGTGGAATAAATATTGTTGCTGCTGCTGACTGGTGCTGACTTGTTACTTTCCTCCTGATGAAAGAGATGTGATTGAGGAATCAACTCTTGTAGCTATGGATATCTAAAATTTATTTGTTGTAGAGTGTACGCTCTCAATGCAGCCAGAAAGACATCAAGACACTCAATACTATTGTAGAATGAATATATCAGCTCAGCCCTATTGCTGTAGAAAAAAGGAAGACAGATAAAATCCCCCTCTGGAAGCCACTGCAAATCCCACCTGATTCCCCTCACGTATGTTTGGGAGACCAGAATATGAAGGAGTTAATGCTAGACCCAGCCTAAATTGTTAGGAACTAATCTAATTCTAGAAAATCTTATTTCTACATACAAAATGACAAAGGGAACAGAAATAAGACTTAGAAAGCTGAATTTCATATGCCCACATGGGATATGAATCTCAGATTCTAAAGACAACATCTCACCTCTAACTGTTAAGTTTCCTCCCTGTTTATTAGTAAACAGTAGACTTTGAAGAATGTTAAAAGTCTGTAGCAGGGCATTTCCCCCACCATGAGAGCTTATCTGTTGCATCTTAGCTGGTGAAATAACTCAGGGCATCTTGCTCTTACATGAGCCTTGGTGAAATAATCAGGACAGTTTGCCTTGTAATGAGTTATTTCAGTGCCATGGGATTGATGCTTTCAGCTGACAGTAAATATCTTGCTGGGGAAGCAAGATGTAGAAAGATAAGCTGGAATTTCTGATTGACACACATTTCACTTTACAAACTATAAAAGCTATGCCAAACTTTCACAAAGCAGAAATTTTCTGTTGTCATTTTGGTTACATTGACTCCTAATCTATACTATTTCCTTGCTAGCTTTAATAAAGGTACCCTAATGTCATGCACTGTTTTACATAATCTACTAGTAGTTTTTGTTTCATACTGTGTTGTAAGTAACTCTGTTTAAGCTGTTTTGTCTGTTATCTCCTGTCTATTATAACTCATTTTATAATAGACCTGATCAGCCATTTTTAGGACTTGCAAGCCAGAGCCATTTAGGTGCAGGCCACCTGACTGACTCTATGATGCTGCCAGATTGAAGTTCTTGTGCTGTTTTTTGCCTTATTTGGCACAAGATCAAGAGAGAAACAGCAGGTCTTGTGGAGTTGAGTCTTTTAGATCACTTAAACCCAACACAGATGCTCTTCCTTGCCTGAAGAGAGCAAAGTGTTAGGGACAATTCTTGTGCCTAATTTCACAAGTGGACCGGACAATCTCATTGCTCTGACATACATTTCCTTCACAGATCTCCAAACATTTCCCTGTTTTCTCCTGCTTCTTTTTCCCTTGTACTTTCTTTTTCACTTGTTCATAACTCTACTATTTCTCTGGAAGCTTATCTGCTCTTGCAAATTCACAGCTGCCTAGTTTCATTGATGAAAATGTATATCCTGTGCCCTGAATATCTCCACCAAAGCCACTAAAAAAGTCATCAGAAGAAACAGCCATATAAAATAATGCACAGCTGTGACAAAAATCAAACAATGTAGAGCACCCACAGGCCACTGAATGAAATGAAAAAATCTCCAACCTTTGACTGTGAACTAGCAAGTTGTCATGCCTGAAACTGCCCCAAGAAAAATGCTGACTTGTTTTCCTTAATTTCTGATATAAAAGAGTTGATTTATTTTTTTCTTTTAGGGAGGGCTTTCTTCAGCTGGACCACTTGCAGCATAGTTCCAGTCAGAACCAAAGAGAAACCAGCAGTCAGCATACATCCTCATGACATACTGAGTTGAGTGATGACTGCTACAGACACTGTTTATTGATACAGCCTTCATTTAACAGCCCTCACAAATTAGTTATGTGTCCCCACCCCTCCTGTAGGTAGTTGCTGCTGCTGGAATTATCACTCTAACCCATTTCATCCACATTTGACCCAGAGGTCCTCCATGAATCTCACAGCTTTTTTTACAGTGCTTTATTAAAAAACTTCTTAGTCTATCTGTTTGAGGAAAAGCCATCAAATAAACAGATGAAACAGTCATTCTGCAAAAGCAGAGAAAAATAAAGCATGGTTGTTATGTTTTACCAATGTCCTTTGTTAATCACCCTTTTTTTAAAAAATTGGAATCTTATTTTTAATTGAAAAATATATTGGGTGTTAAATGCTTCATGTATACTGAATACAAATGAAATACTTTTTAGTATGTTTTGCTCATGTTTCTATAGAAAAAACTTACTTCAATAATTCATAATTCATATCTTGCAACCAACTCAATTTATGGCCTTTGATTTCAAAGTTCTTCATGAATAAGCTTCCTGCAGTCAGCTAATTAAAATAAAATAAAATAAAAAGTTATTGAGATCATATCAGAATCAAGTAATTCCTTGCTCTTGTTAAACCGTAATAACAGCTTATAACTATATTTTCATCTTTATTCCTAACACATACTTCAGGTTCAGCTGCATATTCTTTATGAAGCATATGCTCAGTAAGAAGAAAATTATTTCATTATGAAATCTCATCAGTTTATGGATTTTTTTTCTTAATATAACCTGAAATATCTTGACTGAGGTAACAGTGGCAAGAAAACATTTTG
This sequence comes from Pheucticus melanocephalus, assembly GCA_013398405.1. NCBI lineage: Eukaryota > Metazoa > Chordata > Aves > Passeriformes > Cardinalidae > Pheucticus > Pheucticus melanocephalus. Next base: position 1,666,223 of record VZSJ01000368.1, on the reverse strand, counting down.
ATTTTTAAAAAAGAACACATGTTTATTTTAACCCTGAATGAAAAATCTGATACTTACATTGTCTAATAAAATTATTAGGTACTAGTAAATTATATACAGCTGAATTCTCCTGTATGAATACCAGTAACAGCAAGATCGAATGGGAATCACAGGAGAGAGAAAGGAATAAATGAAATCTGGTACTGACCATCTGGCAGTACAAAACCAGGTGACCATCAAAGGTGAGATCTGAGTCTGAGTGGGAGAGAAAGGAATAAAGTCGTATTAAGTAGCTCAACTATTTTCTTTCCCCCTACTTTATGTGTTCGCAGAATTTATCAATTCATCATGAATATGATTTTATATGAGTAACAAAAATTGGTATGTAAAATCATTATTCATTGATGTTAAAACAACATGATAAGAGATGACAGTACAGTTCCATGGAAATCAGGAATTCAGGAAGCCTAGCAGCTCCTTGAAATACTGTGGTAAGTATAATGTAGTAACTTATGAAAAAGTATAAACACTCATAAAAATGAAAAACTGTATGCAGTTTTTTCTCCTCTCACCTTATCTCAGATAAATTTTCCAATATGATTAGTCTTTGACAATCCTATGCCATTCAAACCTGGTTGAGTAGTTGTTACATACATTCCTTCATTCCATTTCATTTCCTGGAAGTGAATTAGTCTGTCTTTCACTAATGTCTTGATAATAATCCTGACCTCCTTAAGCTTCTTAAATGCAACACAGCAAAGCAGGAGTTCATTATCATTCCTTTCTGGCCCTCTCAGGGAATCTGCGTTGATTCCCTGTTACATTTGGCCATAATGTTATCTTCTTTTCCTATCAAAACTTTAATCTTGGCATAATCCTTAGTTTTATACTATCCCGGTTTCAGCTGGAATAGAGTTCCTTTTCTTCCTAGTAGCTGGTACGGTGCCATGATTTTAGGATGAGAATAATGTTGATAATGCAATGATGTTAATTTTTGCTAACTGAGGGCAAAGTTGTCCGGGGGCTGATCTCAGGAACTGTCTGGGCATCAGTTGGTGAGTGGGAGTGGCATTGTGCATCACTTGTTTTGCACACTCTAACCTGATTTTTTTTTTAAGTATTATTGTCTTGACTGATATTATCATTATTATTGTCATTATTTTCTTATTCTCTTCATTAGACTGTCTTTGTCTTAACCCACAGGTTTTCTCACTTTTGCTTTTCCATCTCTCTCCCCCATCCCACTGGCAGCGGAGGAGTGAATGAGCTGCTGTGTGTGGCCATCACTGGCTGAGGTTGAAATATGACACATGACAACAAACATATTTACAGGCAATTTTCTTTCAGAAAAAGCCTTAGATTCAAGATCAGGCCACTTTATTTGACTGGATTCAGTCTAACTTGACCACTCCCTTTTATCTTCCACTTGATTTACTGTAACTTCCTCTTCTCTTTTCTTTCAATACTCACTTTTGACTTTTCTAGCTTTTCCAAAGTTTTATTATTTTTTGTGTGATCTCATTTCATCACAAACAATACTCAACTTTCTTATATTTTCAAAGCCATGCATACCTTGTTCCATCTTAGTATCTGAACATGACAT